>JAAGAY010143226.1:58807-93554 GCA_011801015.1 Ardeotis arabs | reverse complement strand
TTTTTTTTTTTTTTTTTTTTTTTTTTTTTTTTTTTTTTTTTACTCTTGCTTGGAAGTATCTTACACTGCTGATTACAGCTTTTAGTAGCTCTGGCAATAGTAACCTGGCTGTTCTTGAAGCTCTGCTGTCAAACGGTGACGTGTAACTGGCTGTTTGGTGATTGATTGTCACTGCTCAGAGTGCATACCACAGCCTGCAAGGGGTGTTTGTGTGGCGTCTTACAGAGCAGATGGAGACCTCAGCTGCAGGGATCTCTAGTGTTCAGTGCTTGCTGTTTAAATAGAAGACCTCTGAATACTTTAAAGGCCTGTGTGTTGCAGTTGCCTGACAAAGAGCACAAGGCTTGCAGGAATGGAAGAGTGAAAGGATCAAATGATGGGCTTGCGCAGCTGCAGCGAACTTAAACATGTGTCGTACTGATAGAGAGATGAAGCAGACTTTGAAGTACGTTAACGATGGCATAGATGGCAGAATCGTAGAAGAATAAGGCTGCAGGTCAAAGATCAAGAACCTGCGTGCCCTCTGAACTCAGGATATTGCTCCTAGAATAATGCTGCGGTTAAAATCCATCATAGTTCTTCCAGCTGCATCTGGTACCCAGAGCATTCTGCTTCCAGAAGCTGCTTTGAGCATCACATGATGTGCTGTGAGTTTCACAAGACACTCTTTCACTCACATTTGAGAGAATTGGAGTTGTAAATATTTGTCAGTGTTTGGGAGAGAAGGAGGGCAGGGGGACGGGATGGAGAGTGCTCAGCATCAGCACGTTGAGTTCTTCCCAGGACAAGCTTCTTTGATCAAATGCTGTCAGTGTTTACCACACTGATGTTTGCTCAGCACCTAAGTTTTACAGAATTTTACATCAGGCTTCTGACTCACTGCCTATTGCAATAATTAAAAACCCGAATAACGTAAATGCAGTAGATGTTATTTTTCAGATGCTCTTTTCATCAGGGAACATGCATGTTCAAAAAAAGTTTGGCTATTTATATCTGTTGTCTGATGAGAAGTCCTGAAGACTATTTATAGACTGAAACAGAAGTAGTGAAACACTTCTGTATAAATCTGTACGTTGCAGATTGTGACTGATACATTAGTACTTGTGTGTTTAAACAAAGCAGTGAGAGGACAAGATAACAGTGCTGCGATGGAAAACTTGGTCATTGAGTAGGTGAGTTGAATGCAGGGATTTATTTAGATCCTTAAAAATACCTGACAGAATAGTCAGTATTTTGACTTCCAGAAGTCAAAATACTTGTTGTAAGTGTGCATTACAGGTCCGGCTTTGCCATGTTCTTCATCAGTGTGGAAGAGCAAAGCAGATGGTTTGTATTCTGTATGTATATAATAATAATAATACGTGATCCATAGACATAGAATTTGATAATGCAACTCGTAGGTACACAATTCAGAATTTAATATCTTCCTAGGTGGGGAGAAGGCAGAAGGAGACCTCAAAGATTTTTCCAACCATCCTTGTGTGATAGGATAGAGTTGGTTGAAATGAAATGCTGAGTGCTGGCAGGAGGGTTTGTGGGGCTCTGCTAGTGGGAACCGTCCCACGTGCACACATCAGCGCAGCACGCTCTCGCTAGTGTGTCAAGAAGAAACATCTGCAGGTGTGCATCAGCACTCGCCTTCTGGCCATCTCTAAAAATGCCTATCGGTAGTGCTTTCAGATTTCTTTATCCTGTCACATGCACGCTCGCTGAAAGTGCAATGTTGGCTGCTACATCTGCTGCCTTGGACTGAAGCATCTGGTTGGGATACCTTGTGGGATGTGTCCTAATTAAAGACGATGTCTCCATGTGATTGCGACAATTTTAAAGCAAGCTACAACTTGCCAGGCTCTTGCCTAAACTCTGTTGACTGTTAAGCATTTGTCTCGAAAGAGAAGATGTACTTAGCAATATAATTTATGGAAAAGATTTGTGTGCACCAGTTAATATTTTAACCCTCAGATCCTTCTTGTAGTATTTGGTGCTTATCCTGGGCTCCATCTTGGCCCGCACATGGCCTGGAGGAAGGGTGGGCCCGGCGGCTGGCCCTGCCCCTGCAGCCCATGGGGGAGAAGCCGTGGGGTTGTTCTGTGTCACTGGTGTGGGGAAGAAGGGGGCTCAGGGTGCATCCCCTCAGTTTGCTGATACAGCTACAGAAGTTTTGGGATGCAGGGTCTGTTGGAACCTTCTGCTCTTAGCCTTGCGGAAGGCCACAACTTCACCCTTGAATCACTCGGGCCTTAGGCTGCGTGTGTCTAACATTTGTGAAATAAAGATGATGTTTCTAAGCTAAAATAACAAATTTGGAGCTATGGAACTAAGCACAACTTCTTTCCTCTTCTGTACTGTTCTCGCTTTTTTAAATTCACAATGGTCTGCCTCTAACATACCACAAACGCTAATTATAAATATGGACTCTTCCCCCTGGAGGCCTCTTTACTGTAAAGAAATCTAAGTCAAAACTGCAGAACTGTTAACTGCCAGGAGAAGTAGATAATCTCTCATTAGACTCCCTGAGTTTTCCCCCAAATGGTTTTCAATTAAAATGTTTAAATGGACATGTTTTTTCTTTATCTGAACCTGTTTGTTTTGTATGATATTTATATAATGCATTACTCTGGGGGTTGCGATGGAAATAACACACTCTGAAAATCCAGTACTGCTAAACCTTAGGAAGAACTTTCCCTACAGACACACAATCAGAGGATGAAGCGGTAGTAATTAAGCAACTAACGCTGTGAAGAAGCAATCTTTAGCTTTTGACATAACTTAACAGGAAGCAGAATTTTCAGTTCCTACTTCAGGAACCAGACAGCTCATTGGTGGCCGTTTTTTGTCGTCTTCCACATGCATCCCCCTTCCCTGGGTTAAGTGCATTTCTTGTCCTTTAATCGTAATTTGTAGACACTTTCTAATTAAATTCTCAGTCTTCTCTCAGCAGGTTGAAACTGCTACGCTGTCCCTAGAATGTGGCACTGGGTTAATTGGCTTTTTGCCCCAGCTGGCTCCAGCCCCTTCCTGGTGGGCTCTGCACTGCATCTCTCCCCAAGATACTCTTCTTTTTTCAATCCTCCCGCTTCTTTCCTCTCTTCCCCAGCTGAGTTTATCTTCTTTTACGTTGCCACACTCTTACTATTAATAAATTCTTACCCTAACTTGAGCTAGGGCAGTTGTTGTTACTGAGAACAGCAGAATGTTCAGGTGCAGTGTCACTAGTCCAGAGGAGGGACATTTTAGATGGAAGGGTGTGATTTTAGCTGTAATGGTGAACAGTCTATGTAATGATCTTTTGGGGTCAATGTTGAATATTTGTATTTTTTCTTTGTAGAAATTAACTGTAATCAGGAAGAGAATGATCTGAGTACCTCAGGTTGGTAGTAAATAGTTGCTTGTGAAAGTGTTTAGCCAGAAAGAGCTTCTCCAGCTCCTGCATGTGTAAGATTCTGGTCTTGTTTTATACAGCTTTGGCCTATTAAGACCTCCAGCCACAGAGACCCCTCTGGCAATCTAAGGCACTCATTAGCTTTACAGATAACGGAGGTTTTTTGGGTTGGTTTTTGGTTTTGTTTATTTGATTTTTTTTCCCTTACAATCTAGTCTAGTTTGTTTATTTAGCAGGGAATCCAGTTATCATTGACCTGAAACATAAGAAGGGGCTGACATACTTAATTTTAAGTTCAGTAGCTCCCACAGCTGAAAACAAGCATCGTCAGTCCACTGTGTGTTACGGTTTATGTGCATCCTGACATACCTGTGCTTTTAATTCCTGCTCTGGTTCATAAAGATGCCTTGGCAACTGCCAAATCTGACAGTTTTAAGGAAAAAAACACACGTTAGCGTGTTCTGATCGTGTTTCCACTCCTTTCCCATGTATCCTGTTTTTAAGAACCAAGAACCTTGAAGAGCAGTGGTTACACCTCTGCTCTCAAAGATGAAGTGGATGTTGTAATCTCAAATATGCTTTGAATGTCGTATTTATTATGCTAAAATAGCAATTAGAAATTTGATAGCCTTGCATAATCCTTTTATGAATTTGCTTGAGCTACGATGCTGGAATTGCTCAGCAGTGTGAACTAATTCTCACAGGTTTGTATTAGAAGTGGAAATCTGGATTTACTCTGTATCACTGTTGGGCCTTGTACAGCATAAAGCCAAACTTCAATGCAAATAATGATGCTTCTGCAATACATTATCCAGTGATGTATTTACTTTATTGCCGAAAATGTGTGTGCTTTGTCCATTTTGGCTGTGACTTCATACAAAAGGTAAACACGATCATTCTGCAGGTGATTCCACTGAAAGTAGTGACAGTGCTGTCTACCTGGCTGCATCGATGAGAGGAAAGCTGCCCCGACAGCAATGCTGTGTTAAAATAATGCTGAGGCTCTGAAGTCAAACACTCAGAGGCTGGCAAGTGCCAGAACAGGATTTGCTTTGTGCAGCGCTAATTCTGAGCTGGGCAGCCTTCAACTGTGCCATGTCCCACTTTCTCCCCGATAGTGTTTTGCTCTGGCATTTTTTCCTTGAATCTTTTCTCCCCGGTTCTCTGTATACGTGAGCTGGTCAGGCGTTTGTTTTGTTTGGTGGCTTTTTTTTTTTTTTTTTTTAATTTCCCTGGGATAGCCAGCGGGGAACCCTGACAGAGCTTGACAGTCCCTGTGTTCTCAGGTTCAGTTTTGTGTTGCCTTTTGAAGATAACAACTGGGAAGTCCTGCTAGCGAGGACAGGACTGGATCAAAGCTCTCCCTCGACTTGTTTGATTTGTGCGTATAAAGAGAATTTAAATAACCTGAGTCTTTAAACAGTTTTGGGGTGGGACTGATGATCAGATCTGTCATCAAGCCTGTATCAAACCTGATTTTTTGCTGAAAAACCTCCAACACTGGAAGTGTGAGATGGGGCATTTCAATCTTCAGCGCTGAAACTCAGGGTTGAGGCAGGGGAAATGTTAGTGAGAAGCTACTGACACAACTTAACTTCATGTACAGGAAGTATGAGGATTCTTTCAGACCTGACACATCTTTAGGCTGGGTTTTGGCTTTTTTTTGGTTGGTTGATTGGTTTTTAAGCAGAAGATTTCTTATTAGCTCTGTCTCTGCCAAGTTCTCATCACTGGTTGGCCAAACAAATTATCTTATTCCAGAAAAGTGACTTTTATGAAACCCAAATGTATTATGAGCAAGAAAGTAGGTAGCATTAAAAAAGGAAAATTTTTGCTCAAGATTCACCATTGCATTTTCTCACCACAGCCACTGTTATTTCTACAGCATGCTGCGTCGCCATTGCAAATGGGAATCATGTCTGCCTGTGTTGTTTGAGCATGATAGTTAAAGACATGCTTCTGCTTTTCAATAAAAACTGTAAATGTTTAATCATATTTTTCTTGCGTATGCCACATCTCTGTATGCCTGTTCAGTATGCCACTGAATAGACCACAAAGCCTTGATGCAGCATCTTGAAGCTAAAAAAAAAAAATTGCTTCCTCTTCTCTGTGGTTTCAGCAAGCTTGACAGCTACAGTATATTTAAGCAAGACGAAGTGATTAGTTTCCTTTAGATCCTGGTGCTTTGCCTCATTTCTTGTAGTGTTTACCTTCTATTTTTTGGCATTCTCTGAAAGAGGGAGCCTGTAATTGCTCTCAAAAAGATGTTCCTCTGTCCATCAAAACAAAACAGTGTGGGGTGGTATTAGCACCCTGTTCACACTT
Source organism: Ardeotis arabs (assembly GCA_011801015.1). Lineage (NCBI taxonomy): Eukaryota > Metazoa > Chordata > Aves > Otidiformes > Otididae > Ardeotis > Ardeotis arabs. The sequence goes on along the minus strand of JAAGAY010143226.1, from coordinate 87,847 downwards.
TCAAAATTGAAGCACTTTATGCTTCTGAAAATGCCTCATTTCCAAGTAACTCATATGATGTAAAATACCCTGTTAGGAGAGGCTTTTTTAAAAGATCTTTATCTATAAAGGTTAAAATAATTTTTAATGACTTAGGAATTAGAGTTTTTAAGCACTTAATGATTTTTTAAATAGCAAATTTTAGCTTTAAAGCTAGCATAAGTATTATGAAAATAATGTATTTTCACTGAACAAGGGATTTCTCCCCAGTAAGTTGCCTCTGGTGAAAGGCATTGGGCATGGGCACCAGATCGGAATCCGATGTTCCCACCAGCGCAGCCCAGCAGCGTGTGTGCAGTTCGTGTACTTTCAGTGGCAGCTTCTCTTCCAGCCTCGCTTTGCAGACTTTTATATTCTTTGCAGTATTAACTGCCACAGTGCTGAATTAGCCCTTGCACTTAAAAATTGGTCAGGTTTTGACACCGGTGATGTCAAAGGCTGCCACGTTTTACGAAACCAGTGCTGTTACAGTGGGTCGCTTGGGTCAAACTGGACTGGAACCTGTGCGTTCGCTCCTGAAGAAATGCTAATTAATTTCTTAGTTCATACTGGGGTTTATTGCACTGGAAGGTCTCCTCATCACGTATGTGGACTCTCTATCTTTGTTATTTTAACTGAAGCAATAGCCTTAATGCGCTGCGTATGGCTGTAGCCATGACTACTCTGCCGCTCCGTGCGTGCTTGCCATATGTGTAAACAATTTGCTGATTTTAGTGGTATGACCTCTTGGCCTCTGCCTGTATAAACAAATGAAGGCCAAAGTTCAGAGAGATCAGAGGAGAAACTTTAAACATCCTGCGAAATCTGCAGTCCATTAAGTGTACATTAGTATTTGGTTACAGCCGATCCTTTTGTACTTGTAAATAATTTGCTCGTGACACATTGAGGATGGCTTCGCCCAGTGCACGGAGATTTCAGGGAACGTAATTGCATTGGGTTTATGTTAAGAAACCAGCTTCCGTGGTATTTTCTTGTCTCGGGAAGGGAAGTAATGCTAACACATGCTTCGCTTTTCATTTAAGTTGACATTTAAATGTTCAAGTTGTGGGGACAGGCCATTGGAAAAAGGGCTGTAGTGTACAAGGAATGAATAATAGCGTGAGAGACAGACGACGCTCAGGCAACAGAATGAAATGTGTGCCAGAGGATGAGGAAAACCAAGAGGTAAACTGAGTGCCAGCAAGATCTAGGGAGATATATTTGGAAGAACAATGTGAAGAAGGCACTAGTGCTTAAGAAGAAGAGAGAAAGCAGAGAAGTATGGTAAGAGGGTTAAAAAAGGAAAGATGCTGAGATCTTAGCAGGAGGAAATAAGCCTTGATGGAGTAAGCCAAGGAGCAAACAGAAAAGAAAGGTCAGGACTGTCCAAGCTGCTCTATGACCAAACAGCCCTACTTTTTTTTTTTTTTTTTTAACTTTCAGCAGCCGTTTTTCTGGCAGGAGCACAGGAGCTTGGATTCCAGCCCCCAGCTTTATGGTAGGGAGTGAAAATTAACCTGGCTCCTCCTGGTGTTAAGCACAGGCATGCTGGGCTTTCCTGGTCCTGGCAACTGCTTGGTTTTGTAAGTCAAACCAAGTTAAAGACCTGGACAAATGTTTGCTGTGTTTCCAGTATGAACTTTACAGGAATCACTGTGGTGCTCTTGGCCTCTCAGTCTTTTGTCATTTGTGACTTTACAACTGAGCTTTTCAGTTTGAGTAGAAATGAGTGAACTGTTAATACTTCTGGATCCAAGAGGCTGAATTAACCCTGCAGATTCTTCTGACTGAAATATTCTTAATTGATTGCTGAGGGACTTGTATGTTTCTAAAATTCTATTTTTCTTAATTTTCTGAAGACTTACTAAAAATGGAAATCTGTTATTTCTACATAACAGATCCTGTATCCTCTAAAAGAATTGTATTAACTTCCAGGTATAACTGATCACCAGTGAGAAGTTTAAGGCATTTAATAATTTTATTGATCAAGAATAAAGTAGAAGCTAAATGGTTTATGATGCAAACATCTTAAAAATCCAGCATGTAGCCTGATGTACTTGAAATACTGGAGTTACAGCCTTTTATCCTCATCCTGGACAACATTTCTGAATGAAACATAAATTGGTAGCGTGAACAATGCATCTGTATGCAAACAAGGCTTCCTCTGGCCCATTTTTTCTGAACACCTTTAATACATAATGCATATATAAGCTATAATCTTAAAATAATACGAGAAGTTTGTCCTCAAAACAGAATGCAGATGGAACAAAACAGAATGATGGTTTGGACTCGATGATCTTGGAGGTCTCTTCCAACCTTAACATTCTATGATTTGAAGTTTGTACCGAAGAGGGTGATGCCTCCAGCAGCTTCTCTGGCTGTGGAGGAGCAGCAGTTCTGTCCTTCTGCTCCTTACCCGCATCCTGCTGCCCTGGTCTCTAGACATCCAGGGTCTGGTGTGGGGTTGAGATGGTAGATGTGAGAACTGACCTGTCTAGGGTCTAGACGAGATGCTGCACACAGGAGTAGTCAGTAAAAGCTCACTGCTGAGGAGGCGTCGCAGTAGAAATTGGCTAGACATCAGCTATTTGCAAAACTGTCTAAAAAAGCATGCCTTTTGGGGTGAGGGATGGATGTCTAGCCACTTAGAGAGGCCTCCCCTGCAATGTTTTGCTGTTGTTGTTAGAGATTTTCTAATGGGGAATACACTGTTGTGGAAGTGGCCTGTCGTTTCGGGTATAGTGCTACTTTCGGAGCAAGAAAAACCATTACGCTGTTGTGGCGGATGGGTTTCTCAGCAACCCGCTCGAACACACCGGTCAACAAATGCTGGAGCTCCAAGCAACTTCTCATCCAACCACTCAGCTGGAACCACCATCTGCTTTCTGTTCCCCAGATTTCTGTGTTGATAGAAACTTCCTTAAAATGCAAGTATCAAGAAACATTTTGTAGATGAAACGTGAGTGAGCAGAAAATCTAAATGTCACTTTGCTGTAGTACACTAAATTGCTTATTCCTCATTATTCTGAATTATTGTCATTTTAGTTTAACAGAAATTCACTTTAAGTGTGAATTTATTTATTTAATTTATAAGACATCTTAATAAACTTACAGTAAGCATGTAACATTAAATAGGGAAAAGGCTTACTTTTCTAGGTAGGAAATTACAAAATATTGCATCTGAAAAAGCATGTTGATAATCATTAGGCAGGAGGGAGCTGAATTAACATTTTGTACAATTGTTTGTTTTTCCATCGTTGACAACTGCTTGCAGTGACAAATGTCATTATTTGCTATTTATGAACAGGATAAGCTGTAGATCTGAATCTTGTTAATTTTAACCTCTTCTAGGTATATTCTCTCCTCAGTGCACAACTACCTTTGCAGTGTTAATTTTTAAAAAAGGTTAGGCATTTCAATGAGAGCTTTTGGCTGACTCTACATGGTTAGCGTTTGAAGTAATACGTCAAAGTAGGTGTTTGATAGGAGTTGGCCTGCTCATAAAGCAGGGGAAAATGCTAATTGAATGTACTCTCTATTTGGGAAGTTGCTCCCCCAACATAGAGACAAACAAACAAAAAAAACCCAACCAAACAAAAACAAAGCAAAAAAACCCCACCAAACTTTTTTTCCCAAGCTTTTAGGATTAAGATTTTTAGCCAGAAAGACAGATGGTAAATCCATTTCCCAATGCTAATCTGACAGTAATGTTCTGATCCTCAGTGGAGCTCAGTGACGCTGTGTGCTCGTCTGAAATCCACGGGCTGCTGGTAAAGGGTATCTCCTCATGCAAAAAGTCTTCTGTGTTGCTTTAGATGGTGATGGAGGAGCGCCTTCTGCTAGGGAGCAGGTATGGGTGATGCTGTTCCTATAGTTTCTCTGCAGTGAGCATTGTGAAATACTGTTTTTTCAGGAGGCAGGGAAGAAAAGTGCTATGTTGTCCTTTTCTGAGTGAACGGCTGTAAGCCATCTTTTACTTATTCTTATTTTCTTTCTTTAATCTGCAAATGATACTGTTTATATTCCTACAGATTTGAAAAATGGGCTCTGTTCAACTGATTCTGCCTGTTGTGTTGCAGAAACACTATTTAGAAATAGTCTTTTGAGGTAAAAAGGGAGAAATGACCTTTGAGGAAATTGGGGTAAGCCAAGTGAGTGAGTCATAAAAATGCAGTTGTGCAAAGCTGTCTGGATGTGTCTTAAACCCATCTAAATTTGAATTCATCCCCTGAAGAAACTCTAATTTTTTTTTTTTTTTTTGAAAAAAGAACAAAACCCAGAGAGATGGGTTTTCAGCTGATAGGTGGGGGAGGCCTGAGGAGGCCTAAGAGGCCTTCTGGACCTTCTCACTGCTGATGCTGGGCAGGGCCTCTTTTCCTTCTGTTTCTGTGTCAAAGCTGGTCTCAGTCACTTGGTTTCTTCAGGGCTGTTTGGCTCTTGCTTTTCTGTTTTACCCAGAGTGCAATAAATTGGTAAGCAAATGGAGCTTTTTTTCGCATAAAGGCTGATGTTTGGTATGACACGATGCTTTTGAAGAATGAAATGTTCTGGACTAAGTAGAATTAGGCCTGTAAATTTTCCAGGTCTTTATCTGTTTTTAGGTAATGACTTCCACATTTGGCTGTGTTATAATTTTACAAATAAGCTTCTGCAGACAGTTTCCATGCCCCATATGTGCCATCCAAGATGGATGAATACAGATATTTCATTCTTACCCACTTTAGGGCCTATCTTGAAATTCTCATCAAACACTTTCAGCTATTTTTGAAAAAGTGAAACCAACTGCTTCATTAAACACATAATTGTGTGGTGCAGACAGCAGTCTCCGAAGATGTTACTTCCCTTTTTGTTAGGTAATTGTAGTGGGGAATTCAGTGCCCTCTGGGGCACTTCTCCTGCCATCGGTCTCCACTTGTTTTCTGCCTCACAGGAAGAACAGCGAACAGTAAATGATTTCTGGTTTTAATTAGGCTGACACAGACGTGTGCCCCGAAGTGCGTTAGAAGGTGTCGTCATTAAGTGTAGTGTCCCTATAGGCATTTCCTGGGTGTCCCTTACGGGGATGTCCCATCTCTTTTGCCTCGTTTCTCGAAGCACCGCTGTCACTGGCGGCCTGGGCTGCCCGATGGCCGCACTTCCCGGAACGCCGCCAACGGGGTCTGTTGGCCTCCGCTCCTCCTTGCTGTTCAGGTGCAGCCAGACGAGCCTCTGACTCCAGGGCAGCTACAGCAAAGCAGCGAGCATGTAACGCATGGCTCAAACCGGCTTTGCAGTGCCAGACTGTTAGCAGCAGTGGGATGTTGGTCCTGAAAGCAGAGGTAAATCGACCTCCTTTTGGCCCCGGGGATTCATTTTTATTGCCTATTTGCTGCTAGAATTTGTACTCAGATGGTAGTTTTGAACAAAATAACTGACAGCAGTGGTGGTCTTGATGAATGCTTGTTTAGGCTCTTCATACAGAGGGATTTAGGTGTCTTTTCAGCCATTGCAGTTTGAGTTCAGTCCCTTTTTAATAATAAGCATATGAAACCAGAACTTCCACCACTGGAATGATGACTCTGCAGCACTCCAACTGGCATTTTTGTGCTCTGACTACAGAAATTTTCATGTTGGTCCCGTTGAGGCCTCAAACCTACTTCTGTAGTGCTTTTCAATTTATCTGGATGTTCTGGTTAAGAAAACAAGTATATTTTATATTATCTAGTCGACACATACAATAGATTACATTACAGAGGGAAACTCATCTATTTTTTGCTTCTCATCGATCCAGGCTGGAGATCTAGTGTTCAGATAAAAATTAAATTAAAAAAATTAACAATATGGGCTTCTGCTATTGGAAACTGTAGTAAAGAATAGAATTAATAGACAAATGAATATGTAGGATGATAATTGTGATTGTTTCATGGAAGGGAGTTAGGGTAATGCTTTTCAAAGGTCTCTGAAGGTGGTAAAACGTGGGAGTAAGGGCAATCTGTTATGTTTTGAAATTCCAGATGCTTTAGAGAACCTGACGAAAGCATTCCTTCTGAGAAACTTGTACATTGTTGAAATTGGACAGTTCTTCAGGGAACTTTTTAAAGACAGACAACAAAAGATAGAAGCAAATGGTCCATTCTTAAGTTGGAAGGAGATTATTAGTAGGATCTCTGCTGGGATCGACTGTGCTCAGTATATTAACAATGAACTGGAAAATAAGGTGAAGTAATAACTTACACAAAATTTTTCAAGGTGGATAAATCTAAACTGGACTCCAAGAAGAGTTTTAGAAGAGCCCTGCACTACTTAACAAGTGGATAATTAAGTGGTAGGTGACGTTTCAGCACAGTAACACAAAGTGGAGGACACTGGTGAGGGGAGCAAATGGGCCGGATGTAGTGTGTGAGGAGTTCCTGCGCATCATTAACTGCTGCCACCTGGAAAGAGATCCTGGAGGCATTGTGTGTGCTATTATGAAAATATCAATAGAGTGATATCCAAAGGGTGAATGTGATATTGTGAACCGAGCGAGGAAACCTGGTTACATTATTGTGGCCACCTTGTATCTTGAGTACTCTGTGCTCTTGTCCATACCTGTTTTCCTGTACCCCTTCTCCCCTGCTGTAAAAATAAGTACATAAGTACTAAAGTAAATGAATATTAAAACTTAATAGGCTGGATAAGAAGGGAAGTATGGCTTCTGCACAAAGAAAAAATAAATAAACCTGGATCTGACCTATGGTCCACCTAGCTCGTTATCCAGCCTTCAATAATCATAGAATCATTAGGGTTGGAAGGAACCTTCAAAGCCCATCCACTCCAACCCCCCTGCAAGGAGCAGGGACATCTCCAACCAGATCAGGTTGCTCAGAGCCCCGTCCAACCTGGCCTGGAACATTTCCAGGGATGGGGCATCCACCACCTCTCTGGGCAACCTAGGCCAGTGTCCCACCACCCTTATAGTAAAAGATTTTTTCCTAATATCTAATCTAAATCTATCTCCCTCTATTTTAAAACAATTACCCCTCATCCCGTCACAACAGGCCCTGCTGAAGAGCCTCTCCCCATCTTTCCTGCAGCCCCCTTTAGGCACTGGAAGGCTGCTCTAAGGTCTCCCCAGAGCCTCCTCTTCTCCAGGCTGAACAGCCCCAGCTCTCCCAGCCTGTCCTCACAGGAGAGGTGCTCCAGCCCTCTGATCATCTTTGTGGCCTCCTCTGGACCCTCTCCAACATGACAATTAATAGCTGACAATTACGTAATTAATATAATACATAATAATGTAACTACATAATTAATATGTAATTACATAATTAATATAATACATAATATAATGACAATTAATAGCTGGCTAAGGGAGAGTATGGGAATTGAGTAAGCTTATGGGGTGATCCCTATTCTTTTCCTGATTTCCATGAAGCTTATTTTGTCTGAGTGATCCCTTGGCCTCTCATAATCTGGATTTCAGTGATTTACTCAGCCAGATGTGTATGTATTTAGTAACCCTTAATAGTTAGTTTCCTAAACTCTCTAGTCTCTTTTTGTGGAGCTGTGTAAGCTTTTTGCATCCAGAGCACGCTGTGGCAACTTACATATGTGTTATGTGACAAACCACCTCCTCTAGTTTGTTTTGGCTTAATTCTTCAGCCTGAAAAAGAAATAACTGCAGAGAATATTAAAAAAATGTCTATGCATTCGTAAATGGCATAGAAAAGTGACTGTGGAAGGTCTTGTGTCAAAATCTGATGACTGAGGTGTTCCAGTGAAATATCAGGTGCCTTATATTTTTTTTAAATATATGTATTGAAAAATCAGTCCTATGAATCATTGTGGTGAGATTATGTGGAAATCAAAAGTATAAATGGGTTCAAAAAGAGGTTAAATATATTCATAAAGGATCTACTGATATTGGTTGAATGCGGCAGTCTAGTTACATCCTTCAGGACAGAAAATGGAAGACAAAATAGCATTAAGTAAACTGTAATAAAATTATCTGCTCATAAAAAAAAGTTAAAATTTCATATGATGCTTCCCTTGTACATTAAAATAAATACAAGCTTTAGTTATATGTTTATTAAAACTAAAATGCCGGGAGATAACAGAAGTGAATTTGTGGCTCTGCATATAATGATCTACAATAGGAGAGAGAACGCGTAACTTGATTTTTAGTAAAATGTCAAGTAATTTTGAAGAGCACTGAAGAAGTTGTTATGCATTGCAGCAGGGACGACAGGACTGGTTTGTCTGGACGTATAAGGTGAATTTAATTTCCACTTTACCTCTATGAATAAGATTAAAATAAAGTATGGAAATACTACTGTTGGAATTATTTTGTATTCTGGTTCTCACATGTGTTTTCCATTACCAACTAAATGCTTAAAATAGTTCCAGGAGACTAAAAACAAGTTTTTGTCAGACACAGTTTATAAAATATTTTCAACAACTTAAAATGGAAACAGCTTAAAACAGATTATCATAGGTAAGCCTAAAAACTGCCCTCAGAAAAGATTAGACCATGGCAGAATTCCTGCTGTTGCTCGACAGTGGAGTTAATTCCACCTTTTTTTCCTGAGCTGAATACGGGCATCTGTTCGTATTCAGGTAACCTTTAATCCTGGAAGGAAGCTGTACATGTTGGTTGCAGGTAGCTGCTGGCCCATCTTTCATTCAGAACTGGTCATCACAAACCAGTAAGTGTAAAACCTTCCCCGCTGAGGAAGAGCGGCAGTTATTTTGTTTTCTCTCTCTTTCTCTCTTTAGGAAATAGATGCAGCTCAAGCTGTGAAGAAGGAGAAGGTTCTATTTAGAAAGAAGTACATGAAGTCTGATCTAAAAATCCGTATGTTATTCAAATCCATCACCAGTGCTTCAGGATAGCAAGGGAAGCAAATGCCTCCTCCTGACTAACTTTATATCTGCTTGATTAGACGCAGCTTTGAGAGTTCTGTTGGCAGGTTACACTGGTTAACTAACTGGTACAGTATTGGAAATAGGAGCTGTGTTCAGAAAATGGGTCAAAACTGGTATTGCTAAAATTGCCGATATGGACCCTTGAGATGGTTCACTTTGAGTTTTGTCTGAGTTCATGGGAAATTTGGCCTTTCTGATTTACTTCCAGTGTATATATGGATCGATTCCTTTTAATGATCGTGTCTGGTTTCTGCTTACATTTGGGGCTTGACACTCTGTATCGGACCCTTAACGCGTTATGCGGCACCTGACAAAAGCCGCCTCTTGCTTCGTGCTCTTCCTAGGAGAGCTGGTGCAAGTTTGGTCTCAGTGGGCTGGCTGTAGAATAGAATTCCTACTGAATCCGAAGGCAGGGAGTGAAGCATCAGGACACCTTTTTGGCAGCTGGAGTTGGTATGACTCTTTGTTGCAAATCTTCACCTCCCCCAAAACATCACTTACAAATGTGTCACCAAAATAGTGTCCCAGTTTGGCTTTTAATTCATTGAGTGGGAAAAAAATGGAGGTTCTAGGCAATGCAACAATACCAGAAGCTTATGCTTGTGGGTTTTTGGAGCTAAGCGTGTGTTCTTCTGAAGGAATTACCTGAACTCTATGCCTTTTCTATTTTATTTTTGTGTCTTTTAAACTCTCTTTTTCTTCCTAGTGTTATTTTAAATACAGAGCATAACTGGACAGTACAATCTGCGCAGTCCTCCCTATGAGCTCCCTGCTGCTGTTTTGTTGAGAGAAGTTGGGCTCTTCAAAAACTACAGTTTAACTGTGCTGTGATGATGTTAGGGCTTTGAAACACTTCATGTTCTTTCCTGACGTTAAGGTCCCATTCAGGTGCCAGAAATACCAAGGCAGTGAGTTGGTAACATGTTGTGCACATCATGCAAAAGACTTGGCCATGGAAAACATTGATGAATTCCTTGATATTGATGTTTTGGGTTTATTGCTGGTCTTTTTAGAAATAATCTCTTCAGTTATCTTGGTTGATAAGCCCAGGACTGAAGAGGGCTGATACAGAAGAAAATGGTGATCTGCAACCGGCTTGGAGTACCCCAGGGCAGTAGAGACCCAGTATTAGACTCTTCCTCTTAACCCCCCCTCGCCCCATCCCTGCTATGTGTACTTTGGAGTCTGTTGGGTGTTCTAGCCATAGCTTGTGTTTTTCATCTTTCACAAGCATAGAATTTGCTTTCGAACTCTGACTGCAGTTGTGAAAGACAAGGAGGCTTGCTGGGTCAGTATTGTCCGATGACATTTTATATTTGACTGGATTGCTTCTGGGGTGTAGGAGCTGAGTTTAGTTACTGGTGCTGCGTTGAGCGTGCTGTGTTAAGCTTCAAGGGGGAAGAGAAGCGTGTAAAGTAACATGAGATAACTCTGCCTTATTTGTAAAGCTCTTTTTTGAAGGATCTGGGTAGTGAAATGTATAATATGTTCTTGAAACTGGTGAATCCTGGACAGAAAAGAGAGTAGGGTACCTTGATAGTATGATCACTTTGGGGTATAGGATGATTTTGCAGATGGGCTTATTAAAGGTGACTTCATTAAGAAACTTATTTGAGTTTCATATTGGGATTGACTCCCATTTGAATGAACATCAGCATATTTAAAAAGACCCTGTAAGAAACACGAACATAAGAGCTTTTTGCATAAGAATCTGTTTTATCAGATGCTTATTTTTGTTGGTGTGCATTCGTGTCCTTTTTTGGAAGCATTTGTTCGTTGCATAAGCTCTTAGTGCAAATTTTTATTTGCTATTGCATTTTATTACAAAAATCTTTTGACTAGACGGCTACTGTATTAGAAACACAGACTCTATTATTTCGCTTCCTGCTTGGCATTGCTTTATTACAAAGGAACTTTTTGTGGAGCAAATGGGTTCTGCCTGTCTTGCTCTAGGTACTGTGATTACTGCAGAGTTAACGTGGCCGTGTGCTCGCAGAAAGTTTGTAAGGCAAGGGATAAAGCTTGGCTTTTCGTTAGCTAAAAAGCTTGTGTTGGGATGAGGCCAAGGTATACAGCAGTACCCCTCCGCGTTTACGATTCGCATCTCTCTCCTCAGCCCTTGGGGTTCCTCGGGATTCGTGGCATCGCCCAGGGCCTGCCCACAGGCGCTATGGATCCCGTTATTGTATTGAACAAGTATATGCAGTGCATCTGGGGAGATATACATTTCCTGTTCTTTGACTTTTTTAAGAGAAATTTTACTGCATCTCCCTTGACAAACAGTTCCTGTAGGTGAGTGATTGCTGTTTTCCATGAGGGGAAAACGTGTGGGTGAATCCACACGTTTCTCTGTTACGGTTTAAATGTCTGCCTTCAATGTAAGATTTTAAAGTATGTGTAAATAAAGTGGTGAAGCAAATATCCCCATTAAAACTTACTAAATTATTGACATACATGTTTTTCTGAAAATCACTCTAGGGCCTTGTTTGTTTAATTTTGTTTAGAAAAGCTTAGAAACATTCTTCTTTGGGAAAACTCCACATCAACTCCTCCATCACATTTTCCTCTCTCTGTACGTACACATATCAACATAGGTATACACAAATAAATAAAAGCAACATTCTGAAGCATGGAAGAACCATCTTCTGTCTCTGTCCATCAGAGGCGAGGTTGCCCTCTGTACTGTGGTTGTCAGCTGCCTTCCCTGCCTGGTTCACTTCTCCTTCAGCCAGAAACCCCACCGTGGCTTGGGAGTTTGGATTCAGGTAGAAAAACTGATGAGAAAGAGCTCTTTCAGTTCACGTACGCGGGGCCCAAGAGGATCTGCTGGTTTAAGGGAAAATATGAACTGGAAGTAAGTTGCATGTTCTAATAGTGCGGGTAATTTATTATCCTTTGGAACAATTCATCAGAGCATATGCAGTAAATTCCTCTTGTTGCAGAGAGTGGTTTTGTTTTTGTTTTTTTTTTTTTTAAATTTAAGTTCCGCTACCTTGATAAAAATGTATTCCATTTATTGGATCTGAGGTCTTTCCCTCCGGGAACACATGTTGCAAAGTAACCTTTAATAGTGGGCGATTTCGCTGGTTGGCTGGATAAGGCACAAGAGATGTGACAGTTTTTGGTCTGCGAAGCCTATGAGGCCCTTGACTAATGCACATCTGGCTGACGGACGCTGGGTCGATAGATTCCTTGGTGACTGCTGTGAGCGAGCGAGAGTGGCACCGCAGGATTCTTGCCTTTTTGTCATTAAATATCATGTAGTCGCTAACGTTTCTTTTAGACAGCAGCTAATGGGATTATGGATATTTTATGTCATCTCTACATCAATAATGCAATGTGCGCCCCACGGAGAATCGATTGGGTTTTCGTTTGAGAAAGGAAGCAAAAAGATAGTTTAACTCTTTGCAGTAAGAGATTTCTTTTAGTAGTTCCAATTTGTCGCGAAGTGTGACCTTGAAGTCACATCTAGAAGCAAGGAGGCTAATTAGTAAAATTTTATAATTGCTTTGGATGACTCCCTAAATTATAGCCATGCAATAAAATCAGTATCTCCTGGAGCAAAGCAAGTCGTACTGCAAACACAGGCTAGTGCTTAGGGGTATACTGGTGGCATTGTTGTGCTAAGTAGGTTCCAATATCAGCATTTTTTTGTGCCTGGAAACTAGGTTGTTCTTTGGTTTGGTGGTTTTTTGGTGGTTTTTGTTTGTTTTTTTTTTTTTTTTTCCCTCCATGAGGTTTATGTTTCGGGTTGCATTTCCTGATTAAATACCTTGCTTCTTTCGTTGCTTTGTACATCAAGGTGATAAAGATAAGTGAGACTTCTCTTCCATGTTGTTTTCTAGTGGTTTCTGAGTAACTCCCTGAACTGGCAAATTAAGTACTAAGAAATGAGGAAAGCCATTTTGGTGCTGAAAATCCCCCCACGTACACCATTCGCTTCAAGAGAAGTTTTTTTTTAGTAGGCTAAATCTTGTGTCTTGATGGAGTAGCTTAGCAGCTCCGTTTTGACTTCACACAAGGGCTTAAACCATAAACGAGCAAACTTTATAACTGAAGAACCATGCAATCGATACAGACATCTTGGTTGTCTTTTACATAGCACACAATATTGTATTTTATTAGGTATCAAAGATTCTAGTTCCATATCATGCTACAAACCACTCCAGGGCTTCCTTGTATTGCTCAAGGATATCCTGCAGAAACTATTTGTTTACCCAGAAAATATTTGCCCAGTGCTTATGGGCACCGGTATAGCACAGAAGTCAAACTCCAGTGTCCTCAGGTTTAGTTCAGCAAAGGCAAGTTTGGGTAAGGAGAGAAGCTGAACGTGCTAATGCCATGGCTGTGTACTGAGCACCAAGCCCAGCTCAGGGCGTGACTGTATAGAAAATCCTTCCAATGTATGCCTCAATTCATTTGAAGTCAAGGGCGTGTAGGAACATGCTCAACTGTACTCGAGGACTTCCTGGTGCCTGGCCCAGATCTGTAGAAAGAGACCAACGTACTGGTGGCAGAAGTGGGTTACGTGCATGTCTTACCGAGCCAGCTGGTTCGTGAGTAGTGATGGAGCTTACGAAAGACCCGTTCGTCTGTTGGTACACCATACATTAAGATAATCAGCTGTGGTTGTAAACTGACTTAACTGGTTTAAAAAAAAACCAAACCCACAAACTCTTTTCAGTCTTTCATCACATACTGTTTTGCTGATGTTGACAGAAATGAGGGACAGGCGTGCTATGAATACACTTACCCTCTTTTAAATTTGTCTGTGATAATAAAAAGTCGCATCCTTCCCCATCCACACCAAGAGCAGACGTGCTTTTTGCCTACAGACTTGCTGAGCTGGCAGTCTCTGTCACTCGGTCTCTGCTATCAGCCCATCATCTGGTCAGGTTTTGATTCTGCTGGCGAATCTGCAGCATCTGGGTAGTTGATGTAAGAAGTCCCATTTTTGTTCCTACTTACACTTCATCTTTCTGTGGTATATTTGTGTTTATGGTAGTTGATTTTTAATTGCTTGTTTTCTGTTTAATGTGCGTGACAAGGTGAGGTGCAGTCGTGGCGTTGAGATATTCCCCTTTGCAAGCACTTGGAAATAAATGCCTGTTTACTGGTGGGTTTATGTACACTGAAATCTTAAAAATAACAAATTTTCTAGGATTATTTTTTGTCATCACGTACACGGATAAAGTCCTGATGTACGTTAAATGCAGAGGAAGGTCTTTGCGGCTCGCCCCTGCTGCAGGAGTCTCCTGTTTGAGTGACTTCAGCTGAAGGGGGAAAAAGGATGAGTCATCCATCAGCTTATCGTAAGGTGGTGTAGACAGCTGGAAATATATCCTGTCTGGAGATTTGATTCCGGTAATCAGCACAAAATAACCATTGACATCACACGGGGTGACGCTGAGCCCATCTCGCTGGGAAAAAGCTGGGGGGAGGGAAGGGACTAGTGGTGTCAAAATAGCGAAGGGAAAAATTGTGGCTTGTGTAGGCCCGATGTGTGTTCCTGTGGTGTTTGTTGCCTTCACAAACTACATGGAAGCAATTAACTTGGAGAGTGTTGCTCTGAGCTAGTATCTTAATACGACTTTCTTTTTAAAAATAATAATAATAAAAATTTAAACATGGGGGTACGGCAGTTTCTGTGCCTGGGGCTAAACTTGCGGCCTGGAGAATGGGTTTCTTACAGTACATTTCTCAATTGTAGGCAGCTTGGGTTGAAATCTTGAATGTAGCTTGCAGAAATATTTGAGAAGGATGTGGCTGAAATAGGATGTGTATTTAATTTTTATGAGCGTGGCTTTTGTATTTCTGTGGTTCACGGCTTACGAATTACACGTTTCCATCTGAACTTTGGAATAAGTGGAAGTGGGTGAAGTGAACCAGTTTCCCTTGCACACCTCACGTTTGTTTATTTGGAATGCTTAAATCTACCAAGGCATTAAAGCAATGTATCTGCTTCCAAAGGCAAATTAGAAACACAGAAGCATCCCCCAACAGCGAGGAGTAGCGTGCAGGTTTGACGTTATTTTCTCTCTTGGTTGCACAGCAGCCATACAGACAACAAATATCCCAGACAGACCGAGAGAGGAAGAGATTGTGTGCCCTCAATGTACCCGTGGCCAGCTTCAGGAATAGTATTTTAGCAGTATGAGTGTTTATTACAGCCCTTTTTCTTTCTGAAGCTACCAGTGTGGTTAGGATCACCCCATACTATCCATGTCCAAAACAGCAGTTACAATTAATATATTTTTCTTTTATCCAGTATTATGAATTTCATAATCTGTTCGCTGAGTGCACAGAGTAAATGAGGGATTTTGCATTCATTTGAAAAAGGCTAATTTGTAAAGCCTCACGCAAATCATCTCTTTAGCAGAAAGCCCCGGGGAGTATATGTATACTTTGTTTTCATGCCTTTATCAAATGAATCTGTAGGTTGGAAGCTTTCACAGTACAGAACAGGAGCAGCAGGTTACTTCTCTGCTCGGCACATGGAAATGAGATTTAAAGAATCATTCAAACAGTGATGTCTAGATTTGCTGCTTTGAAATGGAAATTGGTTGCAAAACAAAGATGTTGCTTTTATCCGGTTCTCTGATAGCCTTGCTAGTGCTTCTACAGGAGGCAGGAGTGAAGTGTAAGGTATTAAAATAACAAAAACGCCAAATCCCTTTTTTCCTTTCAAACTAGCTGTACACAGTCCATGTTCAAAGAGTTCTTGCTTCTGTCAGAAACTTCTCAAGTTAACATAAAGGCTATAATTCTGCTAAACAAATGTTGAAAATGCTCACATCAAACGTACACGCAGTAGGATCTGCAAACATGGGTCTGGAAGTGGGCAGCCTGAAAATCCAGCCTGGTTTGTGGCTCCCATGCCACTCCTCTCTCTACCTAAAGTACCAATAAAGAACAGTTTCCTCTTGTGACTGAGTATTTTTCATGCATGAAAAATTTAAAAATAAGAGGAGGGTGGTGATCGTGTGTGGTCTGAGGAAAGAGATTCATCAGTTTAATATTGAAGGATGTGCATTAACTGCTGAATCATCCTCTTGGGGATCCTTTGAACTGTAATCTAGCCGAAAGGAAGTGAACAGGCTTTTTCTGTGCAGCGTAGCATCAATACGGCATCAGTCTCTGCTTAGTATTTAACATGAATTCTGTTATTTGCATTTAAAAATTTATTTAGAAGTTTATGAATAAGCAGCACCTACAGGATAATTGTTGGAATGAGCATGTGAAAAATGCCTGCTCTTTCCCCCAGGGAATTCTGGATGAGTGCTTTGAAGTTTATTCTTTATGCACTACCTAATTTTTTTCGGATGACTTGAAGGGCTGCCAGCGTCTCTGCTGATTCAGAACAAGCTGATAGTGTTCTCGCTCTCCGCTGCAGAGATATCTGTGTCTTTGGTGGCTGGCCGGGGTGAATTAATGCAATGTTTATGGGGCAGAGTCTGTGAAGCCAGCACAGAATCATTTTTAGAGAGCAAGGGTCTCTCTTTTCGTGTAAAATCAAACAAAATAGAAGTATATTTCATATACTTGTGATTAGGAAATTTCAGTGGGGTGTGTGGTGAGTGTTATTGCTAAGAAAGGTCATAGAGGTTTTTCAAAACTTGTGTTCTGCTTTTTGCTATTAAATTGCAGCCCTTAACATGGTACCAACATAGTCTAATAACAATTGAGGATACCTTTGCAGCAAGTCTGACAAAAAGAAGTGAAGTCAGCAAAATGCAGCAGATGAAGCAGCAGGTGCAGTTCATGCAGAGAAGACGCTCAGGTTTCCGGGGAGAGAGATGTTCTCAGAAACTGGGTCCATCCCTGCCTCCTCGTGATCTGGGACAGTAAAAGCACGTTTGCATATGGTTGCAGACTACCAGGTTATTTTTCTTAAAATCCTGGGAATGAGAGTATGAGGAGAAGAAATCCAGTCCAGGCCCTCGGGAGGACAGCCTCGGAGAAGTAAGTCTGGTTTTTATGAACGAGCACCTGTTGCTTTTCACGGAAGCGATAATCCCGGAGCAGCTGCTGGGTGGGACTGGTGGTATTGGCTCTCAGGCCCCGCTGTTGGCACAACGTGTTTAAGACCCCGCGTGTGGACTCACTGATCTGCTGTGACAAACACAAGTGGCACTTGGGGAGCGAGGACCGGCAAATGGAAAGTTACAGAAGGCTCCTTGCTGCGGGTCGACTCGACATCCATTATTCCTCCTTTCAGAAGTTCTGGTGAACTGCAGTGTTTCCGTAACTCGGGATACAATGTATTTGTTAGTTTTTCATGACAAAACACTTGTCACAGTATCATTAGCCCCAAACAGTGAGTGTGACACAATATGCTTTGGAACGTGCATGGATGGGTAACTGTAAGCAATGCTCAGATTATATCAGCAGAAAATAAAATCAGATTCATAGTTCAGAAAACGGAGTACCCATTACACATCTTTCAGGAGCGATCTGTGTGTCTTGTCCTCCCCAGTACTAGAACACCTGGCCTTGACAGAGAGGACATCTCTTGTTGCCCAGAGCAAGGTAAACTGGTGAATGCATCTCCTGAGCCTGAGAAGTGACAGAAAGATGAGGCCACTTTTCAGAGAGCTTGTTTTAGGATATTCTAGATGTTTGCCTGCAGAGAATAAGCCTTTGCCAGTAAGCGTCCGCTCTCATGAAATGCAGTGACTTTCTTCCACTGACTTCCATAGCAGCAGATCAAGCCCAAACAGCTGAGACACCGTTCTTCCTAGTCTGGCAGCATCTGGTGAGCGTCTGCATGCTTTGGGTTGGAGCCACAACAATGGGGCTTTTGTTGCATCAAGTGTTTTGGAAGAGAAGGAGGTTGTGTGAAAGTTAGTTTTGGGTAGCAGCTCATTGCTGGTAGCGTGTTTCCCGTCACCCTTCAGTTGATGCTGCTGATGCAGTGTTACGTCGCCTGGAAAGGAAAATGTGAGTGACTTTTTCACGATGGAAGTTAGACTGTATAGAGGAAATGATTCGCTGGAGCTGTTTGTGGTCCCCTTAATGTGTGGGAGTTGGGATTTGGGCAAACTATGGAAATGGGACTGATGAAGTGGAACTCCTCCTGCCTCTCATCTCTGATAGCTTACGATTCAACCATTGTTTTTTGCATTCAGTTAGCTCATTTGGTTGTCTCCTGCAGCCAGGTTTGGAGACACGTGCTGATTAAATTATTTAGTAGTAATAGGTCTCAAGCACTCATATAAACTTACAAGAATAATAAAGAAGTCAAATGCTGTTCCAGGTGGGAAGTAGTATGTTGAGCAGATAATTCGTAGCAACGTGAGCTCTTAACGCTTTCTCAGAACTGGGGAAGGAGAGGTAGTTTGGAAACACAAACTCAAAATGGCAAGTTTATTGCTTCTTGTTGTTAACGTTTATGTTTTATTGATAGTACTGTATCCCATACCTGTGCTCTGCAGCCAAGTCCAGGTTTTCCAATTAAGCAAAAGGCTTTAGTATCTGTATCTTGACTTCAACTATTAAGCAGTCAATAAGATTTTTACTTTTAAATGTGTTTAACAAAGTTTGAACAGAAAAATATTGGTTTTATGGTGAAGGCTGAGCAAACTCTATCAAAAGCTAAGAAGGTATGACAGGTGATAAAACTGCTTAATGTATTTATTACCGACTTACTGAATGTTATCAGGTGGTGTGGCTTTTTTCAAAAAGAGAGTGACATGACAGCCAGCGTGAGAACTGTTTCATTTGATCCTGGGGTTGCATCCCGATGTCATGCGGGACCCCAGGAAGAAAAGGTGTGACGGTTCCTTCCTAGAAAGCAGCCCCATCTGCTCAGCCAAGGGGGTGGAAGGTGGCAGGAGACGCAAGCCCACAGGTCAGCTCGAGGTGTACAGGATGCGGGCGGCTGCCGGGAGGAGCCAGAAGCTGATGCACACCCGAGGGCCGTATCTCCAAGGTAATGGAAAAAATAGCTTCTCTATGGACGTGCTGGGGGAATTTGTTCCCACCTGGAAAACTGCGGAGTTCATTAGCGAAAGGCAAGCCGGAAGGAAAGGACCTCCACTGTCAGGCCGTGGCAGGAGGTTTCTTTACAAACCTCTTAACTTGGATTCTATTTTAACTATGGGATCCATATGTATTTATTTAACATTATCATCTTTAGTTTGTTCTGATGAAATCAGGCTTTAAGAATGAGTTTTTCTGTGGTGTTTCCGGGGTGCTTACTTTATGGTAAAGGTTTAGAAGACTTTTCCCCAAAATATTAGTGGATTTGCACATCCTTTTCTGTGGGTGACTGCACCTATTCTAGTATGCTTGTCTGAGGGTTTTGTCCATTTAGTTTTAAAATGAACGTTCCTAGTGGAGGAGGAGCTTCTGGGTTCTATCTGAAAAGTGTCTGGATGAGTTCCTCGTACTGTTAAGCAACATGGGAGTTATCTTGGGGCTATAATTTGTGTCATTGTTTGGTTTTTTTCCGGGGGGGTTCTTTTTTCTTTCATATGCTCAATATTTTACCACATTCTCACACAACCCAGTACTTTGGTAGTGCAAGTGCCTTTTCCTGAAATAAACTGAAGAATTTCGCTTTCCGATTTTCTTTTGTCCTAAGTGGTAGTGGAAGATAAACTCCCCATATAAGCCAGTTATGGATAATGCCACTCAATTTGGAATCCACTACACTGCCTTTCCACTCTTGTTAATATTGCATTGGTTGAGACTCAAACAGGTGACCAGGAGAAAAACTGGATATTTAAGCAGGAAGAGATGAGGATTGTGTTTCTGTACTATTTACAGAAAGGATGAGGGTATACCGTGTGCTGAGCTATAGAATATACGCACACTAAGTTTTATCTGGAGGTAAAGATGACAGCAACGTGCCCATGGTTAATTTTATGTTCTTGTTTGGCTCCATTATTTCTTCTTTGGGACTATGCTAACACATGGTATCAAGTGGAGCTTGTTGTGGCAAAGCAGACAGAGCTTGCTTACAAGATTTTTACCAGCAGTGTTACTGGGAGGACTCCCAAATTGGCCCCTTTGAAGTAAAAACAGAATTAGTGATGTACTCCTAGACCAAAAATAGAAAAAAAGGTTTTTAAAGTATTTCACAATAAGTGACAAATACCAATTAGGGTATGATTGGTGTTTACACTTCTGTTCTTATGACAGTAGTCACTGTTGAGAGAAAAGCTTCTAATGAGGAACCAGTTACTGTTTTCAGTTTTCAGTCCTTCCGATTTTTTTTTTTCCCAAGCTTGGCTACCAGTATTTGGACACTAAGTGTTACTCAAGAGTCTATATGGAACATACACTTTCCTTAACGATCCTAAGTCTCCAAGTAGTAAGGAACAAGTAATTTTTTTTTTAACTAGAATGCAATTGGAAAGATAATGCTTCTGTAAGTGCCACCAAACTTAGCATCCTCTTGTTTCCTGTTTAAACTCTTTATTATTGTCATAAATAGAATAACAAACCAAAGATAAAGGCTTTACTCCAGCTAGTTGAGATCTGCAGAACTGCTGTGTGTACGCAGTGAAGGAGCTGGCTTCAGCTGGGTTATGGTGTGCACTACAGGAGATATTGACTGAGGTCAAACTGGCTGATGAGTTCAAAGCAGAGCTCTGTCGTGAGATTTAATGCCTGCATCCTCCAGAGAGGAGGGTGGGGATTTAGAAAGGAAAATAGGCTGTGTGGAGAAATGAGAAGGTCTGCTGCGGTGCTGTGATGAAGCAGTAATTCATCAGCCTGGTGACCAGCAGAGAGAGGACCTGTAGGGAAGGCTCTTGGCTGAAGTTATGTTTGTCAGATGGTAAATACAGCTTTTCCATGCATTTAGAGAATAATAGAAAAAATTTACTTGAAAACTGACTCTTTACTTTTATATCTTGGGTAAACTCAAAGTGGCAGATCTGTCTGGAACAGCCAAATACACTGCTCTCCTCTGTCCCCATCTCTGCGCAGTGCGGGGCTGAGGGGACGCTCTCTTCGCTTGCCCTGCCTGCAGAGAAGCTGTCAGCAGTGAAGGAAAGGATTCAGGGGGAAAGTACAGCTAAATCTCCTGTAAACAGTGAAACTACAAATATCCCTGTCTCTGTCATGAGGTGCTGGAGGTTAAAGCCTCCAGAGCTGTTACAGATAGAAAGGTGTGAATGAGCAAAGAGGCTTGGACGGCCTCAGTAAGCATCAAAACCCCCTCAGAAAGCAGGGAGGGTCCTCTTGTGTTGAGCTGTGCGGAAGAGGATGTAGGAGGATGGAGCGAGCGGAGGTCGCTCTCCCTCCTCTCTTCACTGGCAGCATGGCCTCCAGGGGAGGACCAGGCCTCATGGAGAGCTGGAGGTGACAGGTACATACTGTGGCAGGACAACGGCCACTGGGGTGGAGAGCCATCTCCTTTGCAATGCTCTTGATTGCTGACAGCTCAACATCCAATCCTGTATTTCTGACTTGAAAGTTTTGTGCTCGGGTACTACTGTGGGACAGGCCGGCAGCTACTCGGGTGCAGAAAGGCACGGCTGAAATGAAGGACGAGCGCGTGCCCTGCTGAAGGCTGGACAGAAAAGGAGATTCAGGCGGTGGAGGAGGGGTACACAAAGCCA
The DNA here is from genome assembly GCA_011801015.1 of Ardeotis arabs. Lineage (NCBI taxonomy): Eukaryota > Metazoa > Chordata > Aves > Otidiformes > Otididae > Ardeotis > Ardeotis arabs. The sequence continues at coordinate 66,374 of JAAGAY010143226.1, read as the reverse complement.
AAGCAGAAAATGAGGGAAGCAGGAAAGAATCAATAGTTCATTAGATTTGTCCAGTAGAAGGAGGAGAAAAAGGATCGATAGTTCATCACATCTGGAGACTTGGCCTGCAAGATGTGGTTAGTTAACACAAGAATATATTAGTGGAGTCATTGTTCGTATTCCATGCTCTAATTAGTGCACATCATCTAACAGCTCACATCAGTACATGTAAAAAAGTAAGGGAGAAGTAGAAATTAAAGGTAGGCAGCTTGCAAAGCCTATCTTAGGGGCAGGCACCCCCTTAAAGAGAGCTTGCTGACAGGTATGAAATAATTCCTTGAGGTTCTTTGGCCCTCCTTCACCAATGCTGTCTTCACCATGAATAGCATTGCTCAGAATTCTTCAGTTTTCAGTTCGGATTTCAGTGAATGTGAGTTTTGTCTGCAGGATTTGGCGTTATGGTTTTAATAGTTTACAGCCCAGGTGGAAAGTAAATACTGTGTTATAGGAGAGAGGTTTCAGACTTGGGTGTGAGGTTTCCTACAAAATGAGCTCACTTATTTAACACACGTTGGCTAGAAGCAATGCAGTCATGCAGTTTCCATAATTACACTAGAGAAAGAATGGCTGCTGTACTATAAAGGCGTATTTTTAGAAAGAAGGCTGCAAACAGGCAGTGTTCGTTTGAGCTGGCACTTCACAGCGGATGTAAATAGTTTAAGCGAAAAGGGCTACTTTTAGTACAGAGTAGCTATTTTCTGTGCTTTTATTACTTTAAAAGATTGTGTACTGGCCAGCATGAAATGCTGATGGTCTCATTAAAAAATTTAAATATTCCCCCGTGTTCCCTTGCCGCGTCCAGGGGAGAACTCAAGTTCTCGTGTTGGCTCTACAGGAGCAGCATCTGTGAGACCTGCAGGCGATCCCTTTGCTTATGTGTGGCTCTAAGAAAAGCAGCGGTTAACGATCATTTGCCTTCAGATAAAATAACGCAACTAGCTTTTTTAATGGCTACAGATGACGAGAGCTTCGGATTCGGAGTTCCCTGTAGTCCCCTAAGCTGATGGGTCCCCTAAGCTCCTGTCCTGCAGGCACAAATACTGCGTGACCTTGTTAGCTTTGGTAAGGTACAGTTAATTCTCTTGGCCTTTAAGGGGTTTTTTCGTCCTCCTGTTATTACTTAGCTGCCATCCTGTTTGAAGGAAATGAATTAACCTCAAATCTACAAATGCTAGGAGGAGGCAATTACAGTAGATGGATAAAGCAGCTCTAGCATTTGGCAGAGATCTGTCTCTGGAGACTTACTAAATGTCTCTGTTGTGCCATGGGCACAGTGGGCACGCCAATATTCAGATAATTTTGTAGAGCTTTATTAGGTCTCAGTGAAACCCTCTGGGCGCTGCTGTACAACAGTAAGCAGGGCAGAGCTTGGAAGCAGCATGCCTTGGGACAGGCAAAGGTGGTTGGGAAAGATCTGGAGCAGGTTTCTACTTTACCCAGGACAGCTGTGGAGGAATTTTTGGTGTGCTCTGTTAATTTTAGCAACGTATTCTCTTGACGATGAGTAGGTAGGACGAAACTTGAGAATGGCAGGAACTGACAGTGCACCTGCTAAACCAGACTGCTCTTTATAATCTGTAATTCAATTGTTTGTTGTAAAAGGAAATACTTTGGTTGGCAGGCTATCAAGTGTGTGATGATAGAGGAAGCCTAAGCCTGGCTGGATAGCAGGGGGTAGAACCAGGTCGTGACACATTGTGCTTTTTCTGAATGCACTATATTCAACGATTTTTCAGCAATTTAACATGATTTGCTGACCCTTGTAAAGAAGAACTGAACCCTAACGAAATGACTTTTGATTCATGAGAAGCTGTAGCTGGACTGGAGAATCAGGAACATTAAAATTTGTTTGTCGTATCTAGTGACATTTACACACAGTCCTAAAATAGGTGAGATTTATTGGCGTAGCATGCTAACAGCTCAATGCTGGATCTTAGTTTTTATTAATGATATACTGTGTTGCATCAATTAATCATTATTACTGTTCTAGCATCTCGGCATTTGTATGTTTTTCTACATATGCATATCCACACATGCATGTATTTCAATTACAGTTATCAAAATAGGTTTCTAAATGTGGTCTCTAATTCAATCCCTTTGTGCTATTCATCACTATCATACTAAAAGCATGTAGATGGCAAGAAATTATGGCACCAGCTACTTTAATAGTCTATAGCTGGTTTATTCCTTGGATATCTGGCTCACTTTATTAAGCATTGCCATAGATAAAATGGGAAGGGGAGGCCGGTTACATTATTCCATGGCACAGGAGGAACAGTGGAGAAGGACATTTGGTGGTGGTAGAAGTGGTAAATTGGGCTGACAAAATTGTTGTTTGCTATGCTTAATTGATATTTTCTTATATAGAAGAAAAATGGTATTATTAGATAAGATGATAAATCCACAGGTGCTGCATGTTATGTGCCACATTTGTCTGTCTGGTTTAAATTTTTGCAAGTTCTAACCATTGTTTAATTGTGGTGCATAAATTACTTACATTTCTTGTTCTTTTCCCTAACGATTTTCCACTGAATTTTGTCAAGACTAATTACTCTGGTCCCTGCTAGAGCTGCTCTTTTACATCAATAATCGTTCACAACTTGCTAGATGCCTGCAGCTACGAATCAGTCATTTAAGCAACCCTGGGAAGTGTTTTGTAATTTATTTTTCACATTATATAGCCCATCTGGTAATGGAAGAAGCTAATAGTTATAGGCATATTATCAACTTGAAATCGAGCCATTTCTGAAACATGGTAATTACCAGTTACTTCAGCCACCGCCGTTGACTCTGAGCAGGCACGCATGTGCTGCTGGGTGCATATAGGGGACAGGGGCTTTTTCCCTCGTTCTTTTTTTGCTGCTTAAAAGACTTCCAGGAGAACAGGAAGTCTCCTGATGGCAGCTGTCCTACTCCTGGGCAATGCCGTGCCATTTTCTCGCTGCGCCCACTGCACTTTGTGGGTACAGCTGCTCACGCACTGCTGGTGATGCCCCGTGGTGGGGTTAGGTCATGGGTCTATGCTCCAAAAAGCAGAGGGGCTGCGCTCCATGATGTGCCGTCAGCCAGTGCTGTGCAGCAATCCTGCAGCCTGGCCTCTCAGGGAAAGGACATGGGAACTGATCTGAAGATGGGCAATACAAACAAAATTTCAACTGAAGGTTATAGCTTTGTTTAAGCAACCAGGCAATTTCCAAAAGGATTTAGAATCATAGAACCACAGAAGGGTTTGGGTTGGAAGGGACCTTCAAAGCCCACCCAGTCCAACCCCCCTGCAAAGAGCAGGGACATCTCCAACCAGATCAGGTTGCTCAGAGCCCCGTCCAACCTGGCCTTGAATGTTTCCAGGGATGGGGCATCCACCACCTCTCTGGGCAACCTAGGACAGTGTTCCACAACCCTCAGTGTAAAAAAAATTTTCCTAATATCTAATCTGAATCTACCTCCCTCTATTTTGAAACCATTACCCCTCGTCCCGTCACACCAGGCCCTGCTGAAGAGTTTCTCCCCATCTTTTCTGTAGGCCCCCTTTAGCTACTGGAAAGCCACTATAAGAGCCAGGCCCAATATGGACCCCTGAGGAGCACCACTTGTCACCAGTCTCCACTTGTACATCGAGCCGTTGACCACCACTCTCTGAGTGCGGCCATCCAGCCAGTTCCTTATCCACTGAGTGGTCCGTCCATCAAACCCTTGTCTCTCCAGTTTAGAGAGAAGGATGTCGCGCGGCACATTGTCAAATGCCTTGCACAAGTCCAGGTAGATGATGTCTGCTGCTCGTCCCTTGTCCACCGATGCTGTCACCCTGTTGTAAAAGGCCACCAAATTAGTCAGGCATGATCCCAAGAAAAAATAGTTTATGCCTTGAGACCTGCTGCCTTTGAATTGACCTTTCTTTCTGGAACAGGGTAGTGGCAAGCGTTATTTTGGGAGGTAGTCACTCATCCATAAGCTTAAGAGCCAGGGGAATGGGGCACAGAGACAACTTCCAGGAGTGGGAGCTGGATCTGGCTGGGAAGAGGAGCCACCTCTTCGGGCAGCCCTGCATCACCCGCCCCGCCCTGCCCTGCCCGCAGAGCTCTTAGGGGGTTGGAGAGCGCTGAGGTGCTGCAAACCAACACAAACACAACATGAAACCTGCTTTAAAGGCATGTTTTACCATGTCGGTCCGTGGTAATAGCAAGTACATTTTACAGCAAGAGTAAATGTAAAGGAAAAAAAATAAATTAATTAAAAAGATTGCATTTTGTAAGGTTCCACTGTTCATCAGCAAATTTTTAGAAAAACAGTTTAATTTAAATGGACTTTGAACAGAAGTCAACCAAAATGCAGCGTAACTTTTCTGTAGGTCAGGTGATATTTCTGCTTACATCATAGCGGTATATTTAGTGTTTCATTTTCTGCTGCCTGTTTGAGGGATGAAAGAGGATGGAAACCCAGAATTTTTTTGCTTATCTGTGTTCTAGTTTACCAAGTCTAATTATAGATGTCGTGTGTGACTCTTTTCTGCTCTTTCTAATACTTGTTACGAGGGAAAGAAACTTGGGCTGCTCTAGAATAAGGCTTGATCAGTTAGTGGAACAGCCCAAGTTGCGTTATTTACAGTAGCAAGATATTGAACTCAATGACCTGCTCCTTTTTTCTATTTTTCTTTCTTTTTTTTTTTCTCTCAAATACCTTCTGTTCATGTGCCAGAAGACTTAATTGTTCCGAGCTGAATGGTTTTAGCATCTTTCCCCCTCATCTTTCCTGTTATACCAGAATCAAATGGTGAAACTTCCATGTTTCATGGATAACTTTGGGAAGTTATTCCACAGCTCACTTCTGATATTTATCTCAGACCACTTTTATTTCCAAAGTTGTATGATTTCCTAAGCAGTTGCTCTTCGTGCTGAGTTACAACCATCTCCCCATTACTGCTTTCATTTTAACCAGTTCTGTAGGGTAAGTTCTTTTAATTTCTCCTCCCAAGCTAAATTCAGAGAATCTTAAATCAAGCTGAAATGGTGAATTACTGCATACAAATGTTAGAAGTGTACTAGTGTAATGCATTATTTACCGTGTACTGCAGTTTAATGGCTCTGTACTAGGAAACTGGATTAGGGATTTCATTTTCCAGCCAGTCTGAGAAATGGAAGTCTGTTTTTCTTCTTGTTCCAAAGGGGAAGGAGCTAGGGGAATGGCTGAGCTTTGCCTTTGACTCACACTCCATAATTCACAGCTGAAAGATGCTTTCTGCGTCCGTCCCCTTGACATGTTTGCTGCCTGTTTTCAGAACAAACCATCTGTTATGCTCTCAGTATATCTCACAGTCAGTTTTATTCAAATATGCTGAAAGCTGCTGAAGGAAGAGATTTGTTTTTCAGTCTGACTAAGTGGAATGAGTGACGTCTAGCTTTGCTCCTCAAGACTGAATGGTCTAATAATGGAATTGGACTGGGCACGTCCGAGCTGGAGTGCTCCGATGTCGTTCCTGCCTGCGTGAAGAGCCACTCTGACTCTTTCCAGCTTGTCATGACAAACCAAACTAAGAAGAAGAGTGTTCCTCATATGAATAATTAATTTGACAGGCGTTTTTGCTACTAAGTCAGCACTTTGCCAGCAGTACTCAGGCCAGCTCTTGGTGCTGGCAAGTGAGTAACCCCCATGGATGGCTCCGCAGGATAAACGTAGTAAAATCTGCAGCTCTTCAAGTGGCAATCAGACATAACAGTTCATTTATCCTGCTTATGGATTGTAGCATCTCTTTTCTGTATTTTTGAAAAATACAGAGGAATTTGGGTCTCAATCATTCCTTTTTATTGGTAAAAAGGAGACAAACCAGCATGCAACTGAATGCATTACGTGTCTCCAGAGTGGCACGGCTGGTTTCTTTTCAGAATTTCTTTCCTTGGTGGTGTTTTTAACTGAGCAAACTTAATTTCATGGAGGCAGCACTGCAAGTGCTCATCCTCTTAATACCTTTAGAGATTTTTCTCACTCTTTGAAAACTGCTGTAATGCAAGCCAGTCTGGCAGAAAGGTCACCTACTTTTAATGACTTTCTTTCTACTTTTCCTTTCTCAGTAACAGCAACTGGAGAACCTGAAAGTCTTTCCTTTGGGGAAGGAAATGCTCATTTTTCCAGTGAGGAAGGCAGATAATGGCCATGCATTGCTGAATATTTCTAACAGGACAGAGGTCCAGTCCAAGCTGTGCTTGTCACCTGCCAGAATCCGTTATACTACATTGCTCTACCACAGTGTGAATTTTCTGCCAAAAAACGCCCTCTAAAATTGAAAGCAGAAGATTTCATTCATTAAAATGTGACAAGTACAAAACCTAGCCTCATACCAGCTACTATGAAGAAAATTAACTCTACCCCAGCCAAACCAGCACAGCATGGCTGATGACTTGCCTATACCGAACAGGTTACCAGTGCTACAGGCAAACCCTTTTCCCTTTGGACTGGAGTGGCTTCTCTGGTGTCTTTGTTGGGTGAAGGATCCACCAAAGCCCTGGTGTGGTTCTGTCAGGGTGTTTGCTTCTGGACAAGACTCTGGCCCTGTTTCATGTCAGTTGAGTTTATGGTGGTACTGTGTCCTTGTGGTCTTTCATTCACACAGGGCCCTTTCCCAGCTCTTCAGGCCTGTATTATGCACACACAATATTTGGCAGGGTTGCTTGACAGTTTTTACTGCATCTCCTGTCCAGCACATTCCAGACGTGAGCCGAAGCAGGACAAACGTTGCACCTAGCTCAGCCTCTTGAGCCAAATCTTTGCTGCTTCAGCTGTTGAAACAGGGGGCATAGACAGAAGCCTGCATCTAAATGTTCTCTTACAAAAAGCTTTGAAGACACAGCAAAGTGATGTAGCATTCCTGAATTCCAAAGCAGAAGGCTCCCCGGGGCCATGTCATGTCTAAGTGCAGCACGAGTGTCTCAGTTCAGAAATGGGTCAGTGTGGCTTTGAGCACAGCCCTGCTCCGTACCTGCGTGCAGCAGAGCGGACTTGGTTATGCTGGCCTAAGTGGCGTGGTCAACGTCGTGTAGGAAATGTGGCAGAGCTAGGAGTAAGTCCTGTGTGACTGCCATGTCCTCGTGTGTGCAGTGGCTTGGTATTCACAAAGCCTCCAGATTCTCCCAAAACACTGGTTCTTTTCACAGTGTTGAAGTAATGATTTTTGTAGGCCCTGGCTGTCCACTCCTGACATTGCATTACACCAGCTGCTCCCGATCTTCAAGTGAGGCAAGATGATAATGTCTTTCTCTGATGTGGGTTTTTATTAATTAGATATATAGTTTTAAGTTGATGACACTGTATTTTGTTTTCCTACAGATATGAGCAATAACTCCTCAGTGCTATTTCATTATACATTTAATAGCCAAAGGTAAATAGCTGAACATTTGCTGAAGGGCAAACAGAATCATCACTGGACCTGAGTGAACGTGGCGTGCTCTTTCATGTTATTCTCCTAGTTTCTGTCACCACTTACAGGAACTGAAATGCCCCTTGGATATTTCAGTCATCCTTTGGTGGTGAAGAAAGC
>JAAGAY010143226.1:0-58787 GCA_011801015.1 Ardeotis arabs | reverse complement strand
CCCTGGTGTGGTTCTGTCAGGGTGTTTGCTTCTGGACAAGACTCTGGCCCTGTTTCATGTCAGTTGAGTTTATGGTGGTACTGTGTCCTTGTGGTCTTTCATTCACACAGGGGCCTTTCCCAGCTCTTCAGGCCTGTATTATGCACACACAATATTTGGCAGGGTTGCTTGACAGTTTTTACTGCATCTCCTGTCCAGCACATTCCAGATGTGAGCCGAAGCAGGACAAACGTTGCACCTAGCTCAGCCTCTTGAGCCAAATCTTTGCTGCTTCAGCTGTTGAAACAGGGGGCATAGACAGAAGCCTGCATCTAAATGTTCTCTTACAAAAAGCTTTGAAGACACAGCAAAGTGATGTAGCATTCCTGAATTCCAAAGCAGAAGGCTCCCCGGGGCCATGTCATGTCTAAGTGTAGCACGAGTGTCTCAGTTCAGAAATGGGTCAGTGTGGCTTTGAGCACAGCCCTGCTCTGTACCTGCGTGCAGCAGAGCGGACATTGCATTACACCAGCTGCTCCCGATCTTCAAGTGAGGCAAGATGATAATGTCTTTCTCTGATGTGGGTTTTTATTAATTAGATATATAGTTTTAAGTTGATGACACTGTATTTTGTTTTCCTACAGATATGAGCAATAACTCCTCAGTGCTATTTCATTATACATTTAATAGCCAAAGGTAAATAGCTGAACATTTGCTGAAGGGCAAACAGAATCATCACTGGACCTGAGTGAACGTGGCGTGCTCTTTCATGTTATTCTCCTAGTTTCTGTCACCACTTACAGGAACTGAAATGCCCCTTGGATATTTCAGTCATCCTTTGGTGGTGAAGAAAGCAGGCCCATGATGATGCCAGGTGAAAGCACGTCCCGCTGGCCGGTACTTCTGCTTGTGTCACTGCCGGCGTAGGAGCTCCGCTCCCAGGCTGACGTCCTGTCAAAGCGCCCAACTTCTGTGGAAACTTCCATTAGTGATGCACACTCTCAGCTGTACTTAAGCTATTCCTTCCTTTCCACAACATCTTTCTATAAATACTTTGAAAGCATTTTAATGAGTTATTCTTAACCTACAGTCACCTTCCTGGAACAAAAGATGTGATTAGGAGGTTGTTACTAAAGAAAGGAATACTCACTGGCCAAAACTGGAGGATGTACGTGTAGGAGAAAGCGTACCTACTGGAGGATGTACGTGTAGGAGAAAGCGTACCTACTGTCTTCTACCAGAGCTCCAGCATTTTGCAAGGTACTGCCTGTTATCTGAGCACAGGTTAGATGCTCTTATATTTGAATTAAAAAAAAAAAAAATCGTGCCGTTATTTGACAAGCCATTTTGGAGCCAATTGCATAGCATTTTGATGTGTTCCCCAAAGCTTTGTTCAGCCCTTGTGGTATCTGTTCTGTTTGAGATATTGCAGTTTCCCATAACAAGGGCTAGTTTACCATTGCCCTTAATCCCTGTAAGATACAATTAATATAGAAAAAACAATGTATAATTTGCTTCTACAGATAGACTACACTTTTATTTTAAAGAGGCTAGTAAAACTTGTTGGTTTACCACTTAGGAGCCTAACCTAAAAGTTCAGAGTCCATGGTGTTTCCCCAGAGTGATTTATAATACAGCAAGAAATGGAAAGCTTAAGAAAAGGAGGAGGATTTGGATGAGAACAGTTAAAATTTCTTGGCAGATGCTTACTGCTAGGGAAGCTTAGTTTTTTCTCTCTTTCCGTCTGGGAATGAGAGGTTTGAAGGAGGAAATGGCTGATCTGGGTTCCTGAGAGTGCTTTCTGAAGGCAAGCTTAGAAAGCAGCCTCGTTTATCTCTCAGACCACATCCCGCTGAAAAATGTAGCGTGTGCTCCTGACTTGCTGGGGTTGGCTGGTGCTTTTGGGAACGGAGCCACGGCTGTCTGACAAAGGCCGCTGGCACCAGTGCCCAGCTGGGGCTCCCTGCACTGCGGAAAGCTCGGAGCTGAGTAATAAATAATAGCTTCTTTCTGCTGGGGAGAATGGAGTCACGTAGGTGCAACCAGAAACTTGTATTCTTGTTTCCGAAAGCCAAGGTTAAAGACTTGCGTAAAATTTAAAGTGCTCTGATATTGCTTAAACATTGATATTTTGCTTTTATCAGATGAACTTTAGGTTTTTTAAGTGATATTTTAAATTCTCGCCAATGGTAGATACAGAGAGGGCATGATAGAATTTCCAGCATCATGAATTGTTTATGGCACTTAGGGGAATCATTATTATTTGAATTTCTGATAACAGCTCTTAGTTTTGCTTTCTTTTGAGCAGCGCTTCCCAAACACCTGGTTTAAAGCTGTGGTAGGCGGAGCTTTACCAAGGCTCTGCAGGATTAAGCGCATACACTGCGTTATGTCCACTGAGCGAGACAGCTTTTGGGGATCCTGAAAAGAGTCGGAGGCACCGGAGAGCTGCTGGTCTACTTATTTTTTGTATTCTGTGCCATTCCTTCAACTTCCCTGCTTTGTGGGCTCTGGATTCCTTTGTGCATGCAAATATAATTAGTTTGGACGTCAATACTAAAGCCTTAGTGATGGATCAGAAATTTATTATGGGTGTGTTTCATCTGTGTGGCAATGGGTTTAGCTGTATAGTAGCAGTGTATTTGTGGCCCTCGTTGTTGTAATTATTGTGTGTTTAATGTACTATGTTACCCAGGGGGTGTGCTTGGAAAAATAGGAAAGCCAAAAGCATGGCAGGTGTCTGTGGCTGCCATTCAACCAGGAATAAGTTTGGCATTGCCCGCTAAGGACTTTCTATGTGGTGATGTTTGCCTTTGTTTTCTCTGAAGCTCAGCTTTGGTTGGGATAGGCAACAGAAAACAAATGCAGAAAATCAGAACTTTGGCTCTGAAATGGCAGTAGCTATTTGGGAGAATAGCACTGAAACGGAGAAGTTTGCTGAGGCCTGTCAGCACCCAAGGGTCTCTAGGTGTTGGGAACTCACAGAAGATAGAAATGCACATAGGCTCACTCTGAAGTCCTTTTTCTCTGAGTATTTTGCTACTACTGATGAATCCCCTGCCCCCTCTTTCCTCTCTGGTGCATTTGTCCAAAGAGGAACCTCAGACCCCGGGTTTGTCCAGAACTCTGGTGGGAAGTGGCCTGGTTTAACTCTGATCAGTGTATAACCTCTCTGCTTGCAGAACTGCATCTGTGCTGCCGAGAGCATGGCGAAACCTGGAAGGAGGAAAAAGTCCATGCATATTAGTATCTTAGTATATACAGTTGGAAATACTTTGCTGTTATGAAGCAAAAAAATATTTTAAAAGTTAGGTGCATAGCTTTTAGAAATGGAATTTGCGGAGACAAAATTTCCGAGCAGGCTTTTAAAAGAGATACAGTAGTCGCCAGAGGGTGGTAGTTGGAAATGAAGACAACTCTGGTCTGTTCTATATTCTCATTTTGTGATTAATGAGCAACTCAACCTTTTGAACTTTCTATGTTTGCGGGAGTTCTTGAGTCCATGCATTACTATTTGGGATCATGTTCTTATTTCAGGACTTCTTGAAAATGGTTTTCCATTAGCAAAAATTCTGTAACCAGGATGTCTCCATAAAGTACTTCCCAAAAGTAAGAGAGATTTCATTCAGATATTCTAAATAGCTGCAAAAGAAATAATTTTTTGTCATACATCCATGCTTGAAAGGACCAAGCTGAATCTTTCATCAAAATTGGCCACAGCCCGTAAGGACAAATGCACATAAAATAAACTGAGCTTTACTTACTTGAAAGGAAGAATTCAGCCCTGCTGTGACTACTGAGCACAGAACAGGAACAGATGGGTTTGGAACTGGCAAAATTTTGTGACCTTTTCTGTCAATGGTAATTGCTAAATCCATATGGATCATCCCAAACATTAATTTGATGAAATGAAAAGTATTGTGCACAACTGACTTCTAAAAAATGTGATGCAGCTAAGAGAGAAGTAGATGAAACATTTTTATCGGGAACGTCATCACATTGTGCTGGAAGGTTACAAACGCCGTGTGCTGAGTCCTAGTCCGTACTGGAGATCGCCACAGGATGACTTTTGCTCTTCTGGAGATCTTCAGGCAATAATACAAGTTGCTCTCTATGAAGTTTGCTTTTGCTGAAGCAGAGGAGTTCTTGTTCAGAGCTGTATGGGAGAGGGGTCCAGAAGTTTTGAACAATTGTCACCTGGCTTTGGTGTTTTAAAGGGAAGAATGCCCTGGAAGGTCAGTTTTAATTGATGTTACCTAACAAGGGAAAGGCAGTGATGAATAATATATGGTCTTGCTTTTCTCTCTGGAAGGTATATCAATAAAGCAAATAACATGAAAACATTGCCCTTTTTTATTCAGCTAGAAAGTTACCTTAGAGAAGTGAAATGTGTGTTTTAGTTGGTACCAGGATCCCGAATGTAGAAACCCCAGAATTCTGATTTGGTGTCACCTCCTTGTTTCTTGAGCTGGGAGATGGGTGGAAGGACAAAGCCAGTCCGTTTGTCATTGCTGTGATAGCCCAGGTCTTTGTGTCTCTGCTTTGATAGTACTTGGCTGCTGCTGCCTCACAGCTCTGAAGAAAAGCATCTTCCTTGATTTAACACTGCTTTTTGAAGAAGTTTTTCTGATTTTTGAAAGGACAAGAAGGGAGATGCAGAACAAGTATCAGCACTTTGGGAAATGAGTGGGTCAGGTTACCCTAAACTCTTAAGTCTTCTTGCCTCTAGTGCTTGACTACAGGCTTGGGGTTGCAGTTTTGATTCTATGTGTGGTTGAATAAGTTTCAAAACAAGCACAAGGTCTTGATCTCTCCTCCTGGATAGGAGAGTAAAAGCCTACCCAAAGTAAACAACTAACCAATGGGATGGGTTAGAGGATGGGTTAAACCGAACGCTCCCTAGGAAGTCTGGTCCCACCCTGACAAAGGATGATTTTGGAAAGCTGTGTGTAGCTGTTTTCTCAGTTATTGTTTATGTGATAAACTTATCCAAGACATCAGAATGGCGTGGGCATGCTCATATGCCCGAGGGGTCAGTGTTTATCTCAAAACTGTGAGTACTTGGAAGAAAAATTCATCTTACAGGCAGATTGACATCAGAAATGACTTGGCAACAGGGGAAAACTGAAATATCTCTGGCTGGGGGACCCCATTTAGCAGTATTTACCCTGGCAAAATTCCCTTTGGCTTTGCTGACGATGCTGGTGGAGTGAAAAGGGCTGAGTCGACAGGGAGCGGAAGGAATTCGGTGGGAAGCATTCTTTTGTGCTGTGTGTAATTCTGAATATGCTTTTAATATTTTGGAGAGCTGTACTTTGGATTAAGTACCAAGTTAAAGAATTTGTTTTGATAATTTAGGATTTCATCTGTTGCATCAATGTCACCTAGATTTTAGATTTAAAAAAGCAAAATATACTGTGCCTGATGTTTACAGACCCACAGGTAGAAGGGCTTTTCATTTTTAAATGCCAGTTCTCTGAGTGACACTGCTTCGAGAGTAGGAGCACAGAAGAAAGGGAAGGAGACAGCTGGTAAGAGGAGAAAATAAGAGACTTAAATGGTTTAATGGGTCAGAAGATTTGGTTGAAAAGAAAAGAGTCATAGTGAAGCGCTTTTTAAAATACATATGTTTATTCATGCCACACAAGTATAAAATGGGATTGATATTTGTCTCTCACTTTTTTCCTTTTTCTTTTTGTAATCATATTAAGGAAAAGATAAACATTAGTGTTAAAAATATGAGGCTGATAGTAAAGGAGTCTGTCCAGAATCTGTTAAAACATAATGGAAATTTAGCATCAAACTGATATTCCGCTAATTTGAAAAAAAAACCAACCCAAAACTGAAACAAAAAAACCCTGATTCTTCCCATTAAAGAAGTTAATATGTAATTTTGAAATTGTCATATCCCAAAGTGTAAATGAAATATCAAAGCAAAAGTTGATAAAAATGCCATCCCCTTTTTTGGGCTGGAAATGGCCTTATTGTCTTCACCAAGCTCTGCTGCTGCTTGACACTGTAATGAATCATTTGTCATTTGTGGTAGGTAAGCATGGGCTTGCGTAAACTCACTTGTTCTTGAAAACCTTAACCTGCGTATTTACGAATGCCCAGATAAGAAAATGTGTCCTCTTGTAGATAAAACCACGTTGAAATTAGTTTATATTTTGTACTAAGAAATTATTGTACATCTACCCAAATTTTAGAATTCTTTGAGTATTTTTTGTGCTATAATCACAACATTTTTCTTAATATAAGTAGAATAATATTAATTCCAGCTCATAGCTTCATCTCTTTTGTCTGTTATCCTTTGTTTAAGTCTAAATCCTCAATCTCTTCAGGAATTGGAAAACACAAACACTTAGAAATTGTTATAAGAATTTTAGTACATATTCCATTTCTTTCATTCTAGTTTTTTATTTGAAATCAGCTGTGTTTGTGGGTTGCTGGGATTCACTTTCCTCCAGAAATAAAGTGTGTGAGTACATTAAAGAGTTGAGTGCATTGCTCAGCTTTGCTTTGTTGTTCCCAGATGCAATTTTTTAATTGCCAGCCTTACAGATTGACTCTGGGATCTGAAAATCTAGATAACTCTTTGCTCGTAACAGCTTTTCTGCGTGCCAAATGATGCTTTCTGTTACACCTGTGCCACTGCATTAGCCAGCTGGCAGCTGGGGGCGGAGGGAGCTGGAAAAGGCTGGTTATGGACAAAGCCTATGTGATAATGAATCCTTAAGAAGCCATAACCCAGACCTTTCGTGGTGTTTTATAGTTCCTTCCAGAGCACAGCCACACTGCTCGGCGGTTCAGCTGCACTCGGGTTTCTCCTCATCTTATTTGGCATCCGTGATGTCCTGTGCAGATGGCGGTCATAAAACTGTGAGCGGGTGACACAAAGCCTGAGGACAGAAGGGGCAAGCATGAAGCTGAGAGATGTGGGAGGAGGAGAGGGCTGGGGTAAAAGCCCCTTGGTTGCCCCCTTTGTCTGAATTCATTGGAACGGCAAGCAAGCGCCATCAGGGGGAGAGTCCTGTGTAGTTTCAGAGGTCCAGAGAAAACGTGTTAGCTGGATCTGGTCAGCTGGAGGAGGACAGGGAAGAAGCCATGGACAACTGGCTTGTCCAGTTGCTGCAGGCCTGGTTCTCCAAATATATTAAGCAATGTTTTGAGGAGTAGGATGATGGATGGATGGAGAACAGCACCAGGTTCCACCACAGCTGGCACCTCCCCTTTCAGCCACTCAGGCCAGAGAGGACAGCTCAGAGAGGGTTCCTGCTGGCCATCCATTCAGCAGGACCAAGTACAGTAAAGTTTTGCCCAGTGGTGCTGCCCTGAAGGTGAAGAAATTCAGAGTGAGCAAAACTCGAGTTAGCTACCAGATTCTAGTAATCTAATGTGAAATTCCATAATTTTTTTTGGTGAGTTTTAATGTTTTTCATCATGTTGCTACCCCCCACACGCCTGTGAACAAGACAAGTCACTTCAGTGGGAAACCACTCTCCCTAGCCCACCTACCCCCTCACCTCTCCCTTCCCACCAGTGGGTTTTATGCTGGTGCTTCAGAGGCTCGAGGTACGATAACACATCGCGTACGGAGGCTGTAAGGATGCGTAATATGGAAATCATCTTTCCACACTCTATTTCTCACAAAATGACCAGACTGTTTGTAAGAAAACATGCCAGGAGTGTCAGTTGTAGGCGGTGGCAGAGCAGTGTGAAATTTCAGACAGAGCTTTGCTGAGGTTGAGAGGTGGTAACAGGAGCTTTTGATGAGAAGAGCTGAGCAAGGGCGAGTAAAGGCAGCCCTCTGTGCTCTGCCTGTGATATGAGAGTGCGTTTGTGTTCAAAATGAATGCTTTACAAATGTCTTCAGAGAGCGTCAGCTGTGTTTGCGTACTAGGAACGATGAGAAATCCAAAATTCCGTATGAAAAGAGTTCACATCATCTCCAGTACCCATTTTCTGCTGATAAAGATTATGGTGCTTAAGAAAAAAAAAAATCACATTCGAGAAATTGAAAATAGAAATGATGCTAAACTAATGGGATCAAATTCATTATATTGAGCCTAATTGCAGCTTCAGTGCTCCAGTTTTATTCCAGTGTAATACTATTAATATCAAAACGAGAGTAACAAAGTGATGAGTCAGGTCTATTGTTTGCAGATCTCCCTGGAGATCGTTAGCTTGTATACGATTGCATTAAAATTTAAATGACACGCTGCTGCTGGGTTTTTTGCTCGGTTTGAGGAAATCTGCATATGTTGGAGCCTCTGGGTAACTGAAATTGAAGCAGTTGAGAAAATGTCCTGTAACAATGATACGAGAATGTAGTCAAGTATTTATTGTCTTAAACAGCTCAGCACAATCTGTTCATTTAAGTAGGAGAGCCGTCAGTTCTGTTGCCCTGTCAATACGGTGAAACTTTGAAGAAGGCTGCGATGTGGTGCAACGTGATGCAGAAGATGCTTTGAATCAATTTGATTGCTAACTAGAGTAAATAACTTGTTTAGTCTAATACTAAACACCCGTACAGAAAACTACTCTGATAGGTTCCAGCTGAGAATATGAGTTGTAAGCAATGGAAATCTTGAATGAGCTCGTGTTATTTCAGGATTTAGAAATTCTTGTGAGGCTCCAGCGTGCTGGGCGCAGTACAAGAAGAGATGACAGGGTGTACTTCATGGTCCCACACAGTGAATATGTCATAAAAATGCAACAGGCAGGTAAAAGAGGCCAGCGGAGAAGGGAGGTGGGGCAGCCAGGTACCCGCCTGGTTCAGCATGTAGTTCCAACATTTTGTCTTTTTGCGTGCTTCTCTCTCATTCTCTCTCTCAAAAGTGTACTTGGTTAGCTTAAACCAGAATAAAAAATGTGCCTAAGAACAGCTGTTAAAAACTTACAATTTTGAATTTTAGAATATTTGAATCAGTACAGTTAGGTTTCCTACCAAGAAATCTCACCATCTGCTGTAATGCTATTGAGGCAGAAATGCGCCGATGAATTCAGGGATAGGACAAGATTCACCAAAAATCTTTCTGATTTCCCCACCCCCCTGCCCCCGAACAATAAAGACTTGTTGACAGCCATGAAGGTTGTTGCAGGTGTGTACTTGTGCATGGGTGTTTTATTTGCCCGTTTCTGAAGCACATTTCATGAAGAGAGAAAACGCGGGGATTTGTTTCATCCTATTTCAGTCGTGTTGCATATTGCTTGCAGTGGGCAACCTTCTGTTGCAATAGTTGTCTGTGGCAGTTCATCCTTGAAATCTGAACTTTCCTTCAACTTTCTTCGTTATTACTTTGCCTGTAAATCCGTCCATAACCCCCAAACTACTTTGTCTTTGAACTGCAATGCATCAGCTCAGTGAAATTCTCATCCAAGCTTTAATCTTCTCTCACCTTGATATATTTTAACTTCCCTCTTTACGGCCTGGCACGCAAGCTGAATTTAATGGTGATAAATGTGTTTCTAAGAGTAAAAGCTATAAAGTGTACATTAGAGATTAATGCAAGCCAAATCCTCATTCCCAACATGGGAAACTTGGGGAGGTTTTGAGCTGGGAGGAGCTAAGGAGACACTGGTTGTAGTTTAGGCTCAGCTTCTAACTTCAAGCACTTCCATTTTTTTTTAAATTGGTTTTAAAAGAGTGTGTATTCATATTGGGTGCCTTTACTACAGAACAGTTAGATCATCACTGAAATAACTGTCTCCATTTACCTTCATGCCATGCTCAAGAACAAAGAGCAGAGCTGTTTTGAGAACAAACAAATCAAGACCAGAAAGCAAATATTTCCAGCTCATCCCTCCTATTTCCGTTTGCCCGATGCACACGGGGAGTGAAATCCTACGTGCGCTTCCTCTTTCAGGAGGGAAGTGGCCACCATTCTTGCTCGTACTCTCTGGCAGTGTGCAAATCGATGAAGCTGTAAGAAAACCAGCTTTTTACAGGGCTTTGCTCCTTTTTAAAGAAGTCATTCATTTGCTGGTAAAATTCATTATTATCTGGCTCTCGTTTGCAGCTTCTGAATTATGGAGAGCAGTACAATTTGGGAATCTAGATTGGAGAAATGGGGTGTTAAAATGCTTTCAAATATGAATCACACCTGTGATTTTTTGTTGTTGTTGCTGGAAATGGAATCCTTATAATGCATATGTACATTTAAATTAGCGGTTGTAGTTCAGAAAATGAAGGTTTTCAGGGAAGTTTTCACAGTGAAGTTGGCTTGTAGATTTGGCCTGGGCCGGACTTGGTATTGCTCCTGTTCTACATATTAGATGTGCTTGATCTAGAGACCTTTTTGGGTGGATCATAAACCCACCTACAGCGCAAGAACTGGAGAGCGCATTGAGCCTCTCGAAGAGGGTTTCTACAGATACATGTGTGTATGGCTCTATAGCCGGTCTTCCTACCAATGTACACAGACAAGTGACGTTTCTGCAAAAACACTCCTATAACCAATATGGTTTTTTAAAAAAAGTGTTTAGGCATATGCTTAACTCTACTAAATAGAAATCTTTAAGAATCCATTTTAAGCCTGCGTTGAATACACCGGGTTTAGCCATGTGCTGTGGTGCTGAGTCAGGACCGGTTGTCGAAGTCTTGTGTCTTCTTCGTAGGAGATTGCAAACACGTAAATGCAAAAAAAGAAATTGCAAGGACATACATACTTGTGCTCAAATTACGAATTCTTTATCGGACCCCTAACAGGAGGCCACTGCCTTTAGGATTGGTTTTGGTTTGTTTTCATTCTGGTTTGTTTCTCAACTCTTTTCCTCTCAAGAAGGCACAGCTGGAGAGCATTAACTGAAAACAAATGATGCTGCAGAATATCTGCTTGTTCATTGCTGCTTTTTCAGCTTCATTCTGCTAAATGGTGCCTGATGAAAGTTTTAAACTGTGCTTAACTGCATTTAACCCTTAAAAGCCAGAAGTATCTGGAAAATAATCCCCCCGCCCAGCCCGAGACATGCAGAGGAGGAGGATGGGGCGTTACCCCCGAGTCCTTCCTTGCTTTCCTTTCTCCCTTTAACATACTTAACTTCAAGTACCAAATTTTTGTGGGATGTGGGTTAGCTCAGATACAGGGAGGCATTGGTGTTATTTTTGTGTTTTGAATTCCCCGCCCTGTCCGCTAAGAGCGAGGCACTGATGTGGTACGACATAAAGCTTTATTTGTCCTAGCAGGCAACTGCCGGAGGCAGCGGCTGTTTATCGGCCCTGACTGATAACGACAGATCTCGCCATCTGCCACCCGTTCTGCTGTTGAAGAAGCGAGCGCGATGGCTTCCAGCTGTACAGGAGCGTGGTGCATGGGTGGGAGGGCGACGTTGGAGGGGCCGAAGGAGGGTGTGCCTGTGGTCTAACAGCATCACCTGCTACAGCGTTGCTCGGTAGCCCGTCACGTTGGCCAAGCCAGCGGAAGTCCCAGTCCGCTGCTCTCGGATAGATAAACGTGGGAGTTAGAGAAAAATGGCAATGCTCTTTTGAAAAACCACAGTGTTCCCTTTTGAATTGGAGAATTTGAGAGTGGTGATTACTCTGGATTGCCTGAGCTGTAATTAAAGTGGGATGTTCCAAGGTGCTGCGTTGGGCTGCAGAGCTTAAAGACATCTGTGGGAAAAATAGATAAGTGGGTTTTTTTATCCCGTTATCATTTGACTGGATTTTCATTGCTGTTAGGAGATTTATTAGCATTTTTTATGACTGGTCAAAGCCTGTGTTCTTTAATATATTATTTGCAATTTCCTTTCTCTAGATTGTGCCATTTAAGGAACACGACTCAAATTTTCCATCAGTTGCATCAGGGAAGCCATAAATATGTCACGGGGGGTGTATTTATGGACCGTATTATGGCGGGGAAAGAATTCGGCCTGCACGGCGTAAAATTAAAACAATAATTAAGCTTTGGCAGAAAGGTTGGAAGGAAAACTCCTGGCTTACATAGATCTGTGTGTTTATTGGATGTGATAATTAAGCGGTAGTTACAGATTTCTGTATACCCTGAATCACCCCAATGGAAACTCTTAGGCCACGTTACCCCTCAGCAGGTGTTTTAATACCTGGAGGAAGGGGAAAATTCAAGAAAACTGATTTATTTAAAAAAGCATCCTGCAGTCTTGGAGTATGGTGGGTACTCAGGTACCACGATGGGGTCAGAGGAACGTCCGTCGGAGCGGGCGGGTGTTGGGTGGCAGGGTGGTGATGAGCCAGGGAGAGGGTCCCTCTTGGAGCTGGTGGCCTTGGCTCCATCGCACGGAGGGGAAGCTTCTAGCAGCTTCTCACAGAAGCCAAATGAATGAGCTGGCTCTTCCCTTGTCGTACCACTATTAGCACAGCAGCGTTGGGACTGGGGAGACGCCGTCCCCTTATTGAATGCTGTGCGATTGCCTCTCTGTCTCATGTAACACTGTGTTTTTTCTTTCTTTCTTTTTTTTTTTTTTAATCTGATTTTAAAGCTGCCTTACAGCAGTTGGAAACAGTAAGGTGAATCCCTGAACATAAGTGCTTTTTAGTAAGTTTAAGGCCAAAAATATCAAAATATAAGATAACTTGATATCTTGAGTAGACCTCTTTAGAAGTAGACTTCTAAAAAAATTCTTAATTTTTGGTGACGACGATTCTCACCAAAATTCATTTCAAAACTTCATTTGCTTTAATTTTGCTTTGTTTGTGAGTTCTTTTCCCTAGGCAGTTCTAATTTTATAAAATGAAGTAAAAATAAGTTCTTCGTAGATTAATGAAAGCCATGAACATTATGTGCTGCTAGAGCTTTAAAAATTTCTGTTAAAAAAATGAGTATTGTCATTTGGCAGATAACTGTTGTGTGCTAAAAGCTGCTCTTTTGTGTGAGCCTTACGTAACGTGGTTAGTGTTACTGCATGCTGAGCGACTTGAGTATCTCAGCTATAAAAGCCTGTTTACAAAGATGAGGCAGTCCTGTTGGAGTGCCAGCTTGTTAAATAACTTCAGGTTGCCAAAACTAAATGAACTTTTCGGCTGCTAATGATGTGCAAATTGCTGTTGAAGATGCATATTTAAGGGAGAAATGCTCACCAACACATAGTTGTTCCCAGTTACCAGTGTTTCTTTGCCTTTGTCCATAAACCATCAGGGATACCATTATATATACCATATATAAACACAGCTCTTTTGTGTTATTAATAGCTAAATAGCTATTTTATTTAATTAATTTAATGTATTAAATAGCTATTTAAGCTGGTTTTAAGCTGTTAAGGGAGGTGATTCTGCTCCTCTGCTCCACTCTGGTGAGACCCCATCTGCAGTACTGCGTCCAGCTCTGGAACCCCCAACAGAAGAAGGATGTGAACCTGTTGGAGAGGGTCCGGAGGAGGCCAGGAAGATGATCTGAGAGCTGGAGCACCTCTGCTGTGAGGCCAGGCTGAGAGAGCTGTGGCTGTTCAGCCTGGAGAAGAGAAGGCTCCGGGGAAACCTTATAGCAGTCTTCCAGTGCATAAAGGGGGCTGCAGGAAAGATGGGGAGAGACTCTTCCACAGGGCCTGTTGTGACAGGATGAGGGGGTAATGGTTTTAAAATAGAGGGAGGCAAATTCAAACTGGACATAAGGAAGAAATTTTTTACACTGAGCGTGATGGAACACTGGCCCAGGTTGCCCAGAGAGGTGGTGGATGCCCCATCCCTGGAAACGTTCCAGGCCAGGTTGGCCGGGGCTCTGAGCAGCCTGATCTGGTTGGAGATGTCCCTGCTCCTTGCAGGGGGGTTGGACTGGATGGGCTTTGAAGGTCCCTTCCGACCCAAACCCTTCTGTGATTCTATGATTCTATTAGCTATCATATTAAAGAGCTAATTAAGTTATTTTGTGCACCACTTGATGAACCGCAGCTCTGGGTGAGAACAGCAACAAGGCTGTTGCTGTGCCTTGCCCCCAGCTCCCAGGTGTTCAGGTGTCGGCGTGCGTGTAGCTGCAATTTGGGGAAAGGAACATTTGCGACAGGGTACCCTGTGGTGGGCCTGTGGCAGATACACTTTAGAGAAGGATTGGAAGCAAAGACCTGTTTCTTAGCTGAGCTTTTTTTTAAATGGGCCTTCTTGTAAACCACTGGAATAAAATTAGGAGATACAGAAATTAAACTCTGACTCATAAATTAATAGTTTTCAGTAATGTGACGGTTACGAGCCGTCTTTGGGCTAAGAGGTTTCATAGTAAACTTTAAATGAGAAGCTGATTCCTTAAAGTCCATTGAGGAAGGGGACAGGAGTTGGCCATGGCTTGGTGCGAGTGTTACCCAAGGAGCTGGAGCTGCACTTTTCTCTCCCAGTTCTGCTGGGGCCCAAGAGGAAGCGCTGGGTTTCCTGTGCAAAGCTTGCTCCCTTGCCCTGGAGTGGCTCGCTTTGAATTTCCTCGCCTGGTTGGGAATTTAATACAAAGAGCCATTCTTGTGAATCGTGTTTTCTTTACAATTTAACATTCCAGCTCAGCAATTCATTCCTCCTTTTTCTGATGGCAAGAACGTTACTGGAATTCACATAACTTTGGCAAAATGGCTGGTTCATGTTCTTCTGGGGGGCTTGAGTGCTCCAGTTCCGTTCCGTTGAGGATTATTCTAAAAATACAACCCTTATCATGCATATTATCTATGCTAAGTAGTGAGATATTCTGACAATCCTTGAATTTAAAAGTTTTTCAAAGGTAAATATTTAATGTTGTGAAAGAAAGACTTTTTCAGTAGCTGAGGTAACCATGTAGCTTCGCAATATTCGTCTTTCCTTCTTCTGCATTATTAGAATATTCTCTTCTCAGCATTATTTTTGTGATCTCAAATGGAACTTGCATTTTGGAAATACTGTTTTGAACATCGGAACGTGCTGTTAAGTGTTTTGGATCCATCAAATCTGTGTGTGTTTTAGGCAGGGTGCATAGCAATATACACCCAGGATGGTCAAACCCAGGATGGTCAAATTTTCCTTTCCGAAAGGACCGAGTTATTTATGACTGAATTTCCCTGAAAACCTGAAGCACTTCTGGTGTTTGCGTGTGTGAGAGGCAGTTCAGCCATTACAGCAAGATGATGAGCAGCCTCTTTGCAGCGGTCCATTTCCTCGCTGGCACGCTGTGCTCTGCTGTGCTCCCATCATCCCAGTTCCCGCTCCCCGAGCTCCAGCGCAGGAAATGCCTCGCAACTGGTGAACCATCAGAGCTGCGACGGGGCCACGGCAGAGCCTGGGCTTGGCACCCAGCACGAACGCCAGATAGCGGCGGCCGGGCTGGACGCCAGACGTTGGCACCTGATGAATGGTAAAGCGTCTCTGAAATTACCGGTGGCTTATGCCAGTTCCTGAGGCAGGGGACCTGCTGGGACACATGGTGGCACCCGTCTCGCCCAGGGCCTGGTGTGCTGGAGGAGGGCGTGCAGCCCAGTCTGTCGTCTTGGCTTCAGGGCAGGGTGCTGCCGAGGGACGCACCCGGGTGCCAGAGGTGAGAAGCACTCCCAGCGCCGCACAGCACAGGGCCGAGGGACTGCACATTAATACAACATTAATACAAGTGCCTGCCCCTGGAACTCACCCAGTCTTCAGAACCCAACGTGTGCTTCTTAAAACCCAAACTTTTTTCCATATAATCCTCCTTTGTAAAATATGTAGTAAAAAAGTGAGATATGATGGATGGGAGAGTGCTTGCATTAAGGTATGTGCCAAATGTTTAATAATAGTTCTGTTGAGTTAGGCTCTCTGAAAATTTTCCGTCTTTAATTTTGAACAGTTTCACTTTTATCCCATAAACAATTTTGAAACCTAAAGTGATTTATTTTCCTGAATTTAATTTTTAATCATTTAGGACACTTCACAGTTGCAAAAAGTTTTTCTTTAAAATGCTGCTATTAAAATTTTTCCTCAAGGTCTTACAGCTAGCACCCCAGAAGACATAACTTTTATTTACTATGTAGGACAAACCTGTTCTAATGTTATTGCAGGTTAGAAGTGTTGTTGGATAGAAAAGAGAATAAAAAGAATATAATTAAATTTTGAAAATGTGCAAAACCACACTCAGTATGTGTAATTTAGCAGCTGTTGCACACACTTGGAGACATTTCCTTCAGCCTTTGAAATTCCCTGGACAACTGAGCCAGGAGACATTCATTTAGCATTTCAAGCTTGAAAAATATTTTAACCTTTCCTTAAAGTGTGTTTTGAAGTTTAGGATTAGCTCTGTGCCTGGCCGCACAGATGGCTACATTCTACATATTCTGTTGTGTAGGGGGAAAAAAAAGACCACATGGTCAGTCAGTGGCTTTAACCGCTCTTAGTCTTTATTTTACATCTTCTTAATGGGACCTCAGAGATTCTGGGAAGATCCTCAGAAAATTGTTGGTTTTGGTGTAAGACTGGTAAGATGTGTTGTATTCTGTGTCCTGGAACTCACGAGCTATTTTTGCTCCTACTTATTAATTTATTAATCCTGGTTAATGACTTTTACAGCTTCATCCCTTAAGACTCAATGTTCATAATTCTGGTATGTAAAAATAAAAGCTAAGATCACCGATGTACAGAAAAATGTTACTTTATTACTGGAATGTGAGAGCTCTTGTTTTTTTAATCTTTTAATAGCTAGAATTATAGCTGAAGTGAATTTTTAAAGAGAAGTAGACGCCGTATCCGAGTCACTGAAGTGGTTGTAAAGTTAAATAAGCTTTTTAGTCATTCAGTGTACAACAGAATGCTTTCTAAGCTTTTTCCCTAGACGGTTTTGGGAAACACCATCATGAACCGTGGACTATACAAATCAAAAGCGATGCTGGCATAAATGATGGAAAATCCATTAAGTCAGTGGGGTGTTCCCAGAGCCGACAATTGTAGCATATAAAACCAATCCTTAAATCAGATATTTCGTACTTCATAATGATTTTTTTTTTTCTAGTCATTTTAAAAATAAGATCAGCTAAAGGGTTGGTAGATTAACATAGTTTGTGTAAATCTACATGTGGCACATCAAAGAACTCTTGATAAAACCACTGAGTGCTGTATGATGTTGAGCACTTGTAATCTCTCAAGTTTATAAAAGGTTATCACTATAATATGGATACATGAGGGTTTTTTTTCCCCTCCCTTCACTTGAAAGTACTAGTAAGGTTTTAAAGGCTACTACTGTTTTATCACATAAAGAAGAAGAATTTCCTATAGTCTTTTAAGCTCTTACCTTTTTAAACCAACATGTCCAACCAAATCCATCTGGTTGAAATTGTTGTTGAAGATAGCTGTAGCTGCTTAAAGGCTTTACAACATTATTCCATTTCCCGCTGCAAAAAGATTGCCATTGCAAACTCTGCAATCACAGAGCTCGTTCATGCTACTACTGGATGGAAATTCTATGATGTTCCTGCGATTCCGTGTGAGTCTTGCAGGCCAGGATGGGATTTAGGGCTGAGATGGTATGAGAGATGCTGCAAATCACTGTGTTGGCATCTCCCATCTTAAGTGCTATCAGCCAGGCGTTTCTGACAGATACTTAATTCACTTCTATTAAATTAAACTAAGAGCAGCTACAGATGTTGTGTGTAGATTTTGAGGGTGTTTGTGTATATTTGTATAAGAAAACACCTCCTGCTTTCCAGTCAGCTGAATCCTCCTCCCCTAATTGATTCATGGAGGAAAAGGTTAAATTTCCTCTAGACTTTTGAGGGTGTTTTGTTTAGTGTTTTGCTTCCCAAGAACTTCCTAGACAGAAAGGCTGAGAGTGTTGCAGGAAAGCAGTGTTTGCTGAGCAGTTTGGTTACCCTCAAGTACAGTTTCCAGTTCCTAAGACGCGAAGGAACTGGTATGTGAAGGTCAGAAGTTGCCAGCATAGTTCACGTTAACACCACATGACAAACGTTGGGTTATAAACCACGTAGATGATCTTTGTCTTGTTAGAAATCTGTAAACGTAGTAACTTCTTATGCTGCAACTTGGTAAGCCTGAAGAGTGGTTCTGGATTATTATTTTAAGACTTAGAGATAAGGAAGCTCAGCCTGAAACTTTGCAGTCGCTTGGTATGGGTGAAATGCATAGAATCCTGTCTTTGCTGCTATTGATTATCTTAATTGCCTCATGCTTTTCAGGTTTCTCACAGTGCCGTTACTATCTTTGTGACTGTTTCATACAGTGCAGAATCCATGTTAATAAATAAAACATTGGCTGTAAATGGAGATGCTGAGAAGTTAACTCTTTTCTTTCTTCTGGTTTTTTTTTTCAGCGGAACCCCTGCCTTTAATGGACTTGTGCCGAAGATCAATCCGTTTTGCTCTCGGCAGAGACCGCCTGCATGACATAGAAATTCTACCGTTGCCTCTGTCTCTGAAAAATTATTTACAGTACCAATAAGACATCTAGAACCCTCTGGCCTCACATTGGACTACATCAATGCAAATGGCAGAAAATTGTTTACAGCAGAATATAAATCTTCGTGATGGACACTTAAGTGTTATTTAATTTTTAATATATATTTTTTTTCTGAACCAGTGAAAGCAGATCACTGTGGGGGACTACTAAAGAATGTGAAAACATTGATTTGCTTGAGATTCGTGCGTTATCTGTTGCCTGTTGTGTTTACAGTCCTGAAGGCCATTATTCTCGTCTCTCATATATTGGTTTATCTTCGTTGCCTTTGGTAAATGCCAATAGAAAATCTGACCTGCCAAATCTCCTGTCATGCAGGACAGAGCATTCTTCAGTAATGTGATGATTTTTTTTTTTTTCCCTCTCTGATACACCTCACCCCAATAGATAAAAATAAATTAGCGAAGGAAAACTCTTTTGACAGTAACTTTTGAAAAGTATTTAAACTTTGCCTTTGGTATCCAGAGTTGTTGAGAGCTTTGAGTGTTCAGCACTCAAGATAATCAGGCCTAGAGTATCTAAAAGTTCTAGCATTTAAAAAAGCAGATTATTGTCTAGAAGAAGAGTGTGTTATTTAAAAATGTGAGAGGAAAAAACTGGTCTGTGTGTCAGACAGATCAGGTTTTGGACGTGGTAACAGTAAGATGCAGTCCATTGTTTTCCAGACCAAATCTAGTCCCTCCAAAGTTCTGCAGTTCATAACAAAGTGTTCACTATCCCAAGAATTTAGGATATTTGTATTTTAGAAAGCTTGTCACTTTTTTATTTGAACAAATTTATAATTTTTATGTGGTATGAACTCTTAAGTACTTGGTTCTCTTTTTAATGTATGTGTGGTTATAATGTTTATTTATCTTTTTAGAGTCTGTGGAGTTCTCATTTAACTGTTTCCTATCTTGGGGTGACTGATTTTGTTCAGTTTTTTTTTCCCCAACTCCACTTGAAATGTATTAATTTTTCAGGCTCATCCCATTTTTTAAGATGCTGCTTTCTATTTGCATTTCGTACACGTTTCGAGTTATCTGCCTGATCAGTTATCTAGTTTTTAAACTGGAAGTTGTTGTTATGGCAGGATGTCAAAAGTTTAGACTGAGCTGCCTTCAGCATATTTTAATGTGAATTTACTGGTGAATGAGGAGAAAATTTCTAATAAAGTCTACTGTCCAAAATAAAACTCACGTCTTACTTGATGAAGTGTTAAATAACAGCACTGCGTGCAGAGTTGGAGTTCAGTTCCTCCTGCAGCTTTGCAAACGTTTCTCTTCAGCACTTTGGAATTGCTGCTTTGGGTTCATGTGCAAGAGACATCGCAGGCAATGTCATGTCCTGTTCCTGATTTGTCCTGCTCACTCTGAATATAGCTGTACTTTTGCTTTTAACACAGTTTTGGCCAGATTCCTCTAAACAAAAACCTCAGTTTGGTGCGAAGTTGCCCTTTGAGAATCCGTGCTTTTGAGGCAGGTTGAAGTTTGACCGCTGTGCACTGATGATGCAGGCGAAACCGCTGAACTGCAGATGGTTGCCATTCTCTGTCACCCCAAGGAAGAGAATTATAGTTTCAGTTGGAAAAGAGAAACATGAGATAAACAAGATGCAACAACACAAGCAAGAGTGGAAGCAACGAGGGCAAGGTAACACAGAGATGTCAAAAATTAATTAACAAGTACTTGCTTCTCTGGGCTTAACTGTGGAAGTTGATGCTTGCTTCAGCATCAACTTACTTTCAGACTTGCTTTCACTTAAGGCGAGAGGTACATACTGTATTCCTCACCTAAGTCTTGCAAAGGGGAAGAAATTACAGCTGTGATCTGTATTTCTTACTTTTCCCAGTTGTTTTGTTTAAATTAAACCTTTTGTCTCAATAGGTACGTAGGAAAAGGAGATACAAAGGTATTAACAGCTCACTCAAAAGGAAAAATATAGCTGTGTCAAGTGATCTTTCATAAGCAAGGTAAGCAGCTGTTCAGGAATGGCATAGTGATCCTGATAGACCTTATTTTTCCACCACCTAGGTAAGCATTTCCTAAGATTAGTGTTTCACTGTAAGTAGACTTCATGTTCCTTTGGATAACTGCTGGGATACAATTGTTATGTGTTGTCTTCTCTGTTCTTTCATTTGCCTCAAGCTGACAGCTTTTTAATGTGACAGTAAAGGTGGGAAGTGATATCATGAGACAAATTAATGGTGCCTCTCTAAGTTAATTAACCAAATTACTTTACAGTTGGATGGTGATGCCCCTTCTGTGATGATTCCTTTAAAGCAGAAGTCCTTATTTTAACTTTCAAACATTTTTTCTAACCCTTAGCTATCTTCCAGGAGTGCTAGTTTCACAGGACTGGTATTTTTATTCTTTTACTGTTCCCTAATTGTGTGTTGTGATGCTGTGGATGCTAGATACACTCCTTCATGTGGGATTAGGGCTCTGCTTTTGGAGGTTGAAGTCTTTTTGATAGGAGCACGTACCATGGAGAATATTAACAATACCTCAGTGTTCCTGCTAACCATCCCTTTTCAAATAGATTCTCTTCCAAGAGGACTTAGAGGGAAAGCAGAGTGCCCATCTGTACTGGGGAAAGTGAGTCAAGCATTGAGGCTAAGCAAGCAGAGTACCTCCTCACAAAATGGACCAAAACAAGTCTCCTCTCTGTTGCTGGTCTCCAGCCTGGGCGGTATGTTCCTCACACTGATTCTCAAGGCTCGCTTTACTGGAATGCAAACATTGTTTACTGTCTGCTTCAGGAATGAATTGAGCAATAATTTATAAGGTGGCAATGCATTGGCTTTTGCCCAGAACAGAGGTCAAACACTAAGTTATGATCGTTGTTCAACCAATGCAGTTGAAACATCTCAGTCTCTCTATCCTGGAAGCCTAAATGCAGCAAGATATCTACCCAGAAGTCCACTCCCAGGAATATTTAACAGAGAGGATGATTGCTTACTACAAAGCTGTACTACTTTGTGATTTGCAGCAAGATCTCTCCTGCATCTGTATTTTTAATTTCCAGCCACTTTTGGCTTTCATCACATGAAGAAACATGGACAGTACATGTGATGGTTTTCAGCTTTTGTGTCCCTGTGTCTGAGCAAAAGGAGTATAGCTTTTCTAGATGTGATCTGGAAGTGTTCCCATGGCTGGTAAACTAAGGCTAAGAGAAACTCTTTAAACAAAACACGTAAGTCTTTATTGTAGGACTTAAAGGAAAAGGGTGCATGCCTGGGAGCTGCAACCAAATTGTAACCTTTGTGAAGGGTGCGTGCTAATTAGGGGGTTGCAGCAGAAGTATTTCTCCAACTCTTTGAGATTTGGATTTCTAATATGGCCCCTTCCTAGGAAGTATTGAAGGTGCAGAATCCCTTCTGTTAAAACTATGGTTAAGACTTGTGGATACGTGCATTGTAAATTCCCTTCATTAATGTCTCAGTGTTGCCATTCTTCATCCTTCTGCTTGGTTTCCCCACATAGAGGTGCTGCTGATCATGACTGTAACCTCAGTGACACTCTTAGCTTCTAGACTTACTGAAGCTGTAATTTTATAACGCCCAAATTTGGGGTCAAATTTGAGAAATCTGCAGCTGTCACACACGCCCCTACTACCAGGCTGACAAAGTCAGTGCTATGAGGGCTTTATTTCTGCTTCAGATTGGACCGGGGCAAATGTGTTGAAATGTCTGCGTTTGTGTCCAGAGGTAATGTAACGGTAGGTAACGCGGAGAAATTGTGAAGTCTTATTTTAGACTTCACAGGTAGTCTTGCTGGTGTTGAAGTTTTTATTTCAACAGGTTGTCTGAGATTGTTGCTATTGAAGTAGGATCTAACTTAGCACGTTTCTCTGTGTTCACTTGAAGCTGGGAAACACTGTTTGAGAAGCAGATATGTACAAATCATTCCAGTGTTTCTGATAGTTACAAAAGAGCAGCAAGCCAGAAATGCTATAAAATTTCCTCCTCACCTCCGTTACAGTTGGTATTGTTAAACTATAACCATATGTTCTCACGTCAGTCAGCGGCAATCGCTGCGCGGCAAGCTTTGTATCGGATCCAGCAGGACTCATTCAGGTACCATTCCAACTGACATCAGCGGGAGATCTGCCTGAGTCAGCACCGCTGCTCTCGGTTCCCATGTAAAGCTCTGCAAACATTTCCAATACAGCGTAGTGAGCGGTACTTTATTACATGTAAACGATGTCAAGCAGATGGTTTCTGCAGCAGTTTTTCAAATTTGGCAAAACATGCTGGCAAGTGTAGTTAGGTAAATGTTGTGAGAAAGTTGAACGAAAAAATGCGTCTAGTTGAGGCTGAGAACGATATCCAAAGGGGAAGCTAGACTTTTTGGCTCCTTGATGATGATTTTCAAAAGCTTTTTAATTATAAACCTTTAAAATCTCGCAGTGGTTTTCATTCTGTATACTTAAAGGAATGTAGGATCTTATCCGTTCCTGTTTATCTCACAAAAGAATGTCTGGTGATCCTGAAGTGGAAATCCTTTGTTTGCTTGATTCAAAAAGACACCAAAGAGCCTCCTTCCTCCTTGGGAAATGTGCTCTGGAGACGCAGAGCCATGAGAAATACACAACACACATCAGCCCGAGTGCCCTCCCCGCTTCTTTTTTTTTTGAGATTGCAACTCTTCCTTCAGAGAAGAACTCGGTGTGTTCTGCTGGCAGTGTCTAAAATAAAAATGTCTTGAAGCACGTGCTGCAAAGCAGAACGCCCTACTGAAGGTATACTGAAACAAATTTGAATGTACAGTGGTGGAGGCAGAGGACAAAGGACCAGAGCTCTAGAGAACAGCATTTCCCTAGGGGTTTACCTTCTTTTCTTTTTTTAGCCCGGCTATAGAATACAAGTAAATTCAGAGGGGAAGAAAAAAAAAGGTTTTTCATGCTTCCACCAGTGCCAGGTGTTCAGTGTTGACGTTTAAAGTTTAAGCAATAGCATCTTTTTCCCTCACTAAATCCTTGTTGCACAGCCTTAACATCCCCAGGCTCCACCACTGACTGCATGTGCTTCTAAAGCCTCTGAAGGGCTCCGCAGCCATATGCAAATCCTGTATAAAATAGCTGGCAGGATCAGATACTTCTAGTTTCATTGTGTAGCTGTGAAAATGTGTAAGTTACAGAGACTCTAATCTCTCCAGGAGGCAGTAGATGTAGAAGTAGAGTTCATGTTTTTCATAACTTCTAATATATTAGGAGTACTTACAGTTGAGACAGCTATGTTCTTAGATTTTAATATATTGTTTCTCTGGTTGTTGAAAGCTACAGCACAAGATGCAGGTGTTTTCAGACTTCTAAGAAAAAGCAAACAAAACGAAAATGAGCCGATGTTTCTGACAGTCCTCATGTACAACAAATTCTCCTGACAGTTTCAAATACCAGTCATAAGCCATCATTACAGAGGCACTTAGTTAAAGTCAGCATCTGTTCAGTGTGCCTGGATCATTCTGCCGTATTTATTTATTTTTTAAAAAGAAATTATTATTAAATAAATAAAAGTATTAAATAAGGTTATTCAAATTGCAAACTCCACTGGGAAATGCAGTCTTTTAATGAACAAAATGTTCACATTCCACTTAAGACTTTATTAATGGACACACAAGTAACTGCTGCACACATACCTGGGAAGCTGATGCATGTTTTTAGTGGCAAAATGCTTCAGCCTTTTTTCTCTTCACTAAGAAAATCAGTTTGGCAAGTGTGTTGCTGCTTATGGAGCAAAACGTGAACAGCTCTAAGGCATGGGGCCAGAATTTCAATATACGCATCTAGAAGTGACTTCTCAAGCACAGTAAAGGTGCCTGTGGCATTATTTTTGTGGACTGGTGTTTTACCTTATTTATGGATAAATTTAAACTGTATATTATTCTTGGGAATTAATAGGATATGGATTGTCCTGAGCTAAGTATTCTGTCAGGGCTTGCCTAGAGATGGAACAAACCAAAACCACGCTCCCTCACAAATGGAGCTACCTGGGTAAACATAGTCTGGCATCAGGTGCTGCCACTATTAAAATGTTTCCCAAGTCCTACTATCTAATTGCATAAATGAACCTTCATTGGAA
The DNA here is from genome assembly GCA_011801015.1 of Ardeotis arabs. Lineage (NCBI taxonomy): Eukaryota > Metazoa > Chordata > Aves > Otidiformes > Otididae > Ardeotis > Ardeotis arabs. The sequence goes on along the minus strand of JAAGAY010143226.1, from coordinate 34,395 downwards.
AAAGTCCTCTAAAAAAGGAAAGGATGTTTTGAGCATTTAATTGGCCTCCAGAAGATCTAAGTTGAAATCCAGGTCCTACCAGAAACCTGTATCACCTCGATGATTCGCCAATTTTTTTTTTCATCATTTCCTTGTGTACATCCAAACATCTTTCCATCTTTAGTAGCTAGTGGCTGTGTAGGTTCTAATTCCTTTGTTGGACTGGTGTTTTATATCTAATACTCTCTGCAGTGCTTCTGTAATGCAGATGACATCTCCAGTTGCAGAGTCACTGGTACCAAACAGCTACGAACTTGATGATTTATTTGTGGCTAGCATAGCAGAGCAAGGACTTCTCTTTCCATGACAGTTGTTACGTAGGAGCAGTCTTGTTGCTGGTCTTGGCTAACTCTTGGGTGACAGCACTGAACTCCGCGCTCGGCTCTTTCAGAAAACTCGCACCGCAGTGTAAGTGGCTTTGTCTGCAAGAAACAAGTGTTGTCCATAACCCAGTTTGGTTTCTGTGAGTCTAATGCAGGAACTCTGATGACAGCCAGTACCTTACCCTTTGGGTATAAGAGTTGGATCTCTTTAGTAGACAGATGCAATTTAATCCACCAGCTGCCTCCTAGTCTGTAGCAGACTGATGCAAGCCCTGAAACACGCCTTCGTAATATTTTCAATTTTTGTTTGTCCCTAAGTTTTCATCATGCAAATAAAAACATCCAATTCCTTTATTCAGTGTTTTTAATCTTCCTGTATTTTTTACATCACTGGTATTTGGGAAGCAGACTGTATTTCCCAATTTAAGCTTCATGAAAACACAGTTTCTTGTAAAATGTTTGCTGTTTTCCAGTGGCAGTGTGTGCCCTGCCACGTCTGAAGGAAAGTGTTTCTTTTTGTTTATTTTGATTTTTCTACCTTGTAATTTCATTCCTTTCCTCACCATCCACTTTGGGGAGAGCATTTTTACTGTTGAACTTAACTGCTCACGTCCACAAGAGCCTACTCAAAAGCATGTTGAGACACGTGCCATGTTAGTGGCTTTCTGTTGAACTGATTTAATTTGTTTTTAGTTTAATAATTGTCCAGTTATTGACGGGCCTCTTTCTGCACATATATACAAATATACAAGAGACCACTTCTAGTTTGCAGTTTGCAGCTAAAGCGCCTTTTGCCTTGTGCATCTTGGTTGCCTGTTACGTGCAACTTCTCTTGATTCTCCTACTGGGACCTCGATCCAGCAAAACCACCACAGGTGCTTTAACCTTCAGTGAACTTACTTTAATTTGTCTTCTCAGAAGGATCAGTAGCATTTCAAGTAAGAATTTGGTTTAATTTGAATTGTCACGAGAGCATAGCAGAAGATGGGAATAAATATGAATTTTAATAATAGAGCTGCTTATTGTTGAGGTTTAAAACTCCGCACTTTAGTTTCTCTCTTAACTCTCTTTAACTCTCCCCCACCAAGGAATGCTACACAGAACTTTACTATCAATGCTCACTCTGACATAAAAATAAAATAAAATAAATAAATAAAATAATTTGCAGTTGGAATTCAGAAACTTCCTCCTCTTTTAGATCCATGACCTCCAGCTTCCTGCTGAATCTGAGCTGGAAAACAGATCTGGAGAGCCTGGTTTCTTGCATTACTTGGTATTCCCATCTCCCACAGAAGTGGGAACAGGCATTTTAGTTGTCAAATAATGGGTGATAAATGGACAGCAGTGATGGAAAGCTCTCCTAGGATGTTATGTCTTCTGCATTGAAAGCTGATATGAGTGATTTTTTTTTTTTTTTTTTAATTCTCTCTCCAGAAAGATCTCCTAAACATTTATCTTCTAAACATGTGCATCTCATTCAGCATAGGGAGATGCTCCCAATCATTTTGAAGTGCTAGCCTTTTGGATCAGGGAACTTTTTGACTTGGAAAAAGCAAGGACACATTAGATCATGCCCTCTTTTGATTTCTTGGATTTTTAATTAAGGCTTTAAAGTTTTGATTGCTTTCTGGTTTTGGAATTTACTCTTCTTTCTTTTGTGAGTTTCCTTACTGAATCTATATGGTTTTTTGTGGTTTTGCTGTAATTAGGAATCCAGAGGGATAAATGACATCTTTTATGGGTCCAGCTGATTGAAATTCAGAAGACAAGACAGTTTCAGGCGTAGAAAGTAGTCTTCTCCACTGAAATGCAAATGCCGATTTTCAAAGTTAAATTCAGATTAAGAACTGTTTAAACTTGATTCTGCTACGAGTCAATAAATATGTTGGTTCTGTGCCCTATTAGAATTTTTCACATTCCTGAGCCACCAGCAATTCCTCTGTTTTCTGACAAACCCGCCTTTTCCCCTTTAAGAGGAAATAATTACTTAGTTTCTTCTTTGTAATATTCTTCCCCCTCCATGGTTGCAAGTACAAACTTCTTTGATGATGTTATTAACTTGCATCAGTTAAACGTGTATCACTAGTTTAAAATTGTGTTTTGCTTTGAGGATCAAAGCTTCGGCCTGAGTATCCTGAAAGCTGGTCTGGTTTTTAGAGCATAGCATTAGTCTCATTACAGATATTATCTTTGTCTGTAAGCACACTCCTGCTCATATCCTGCAGTAATGCCTACATTCCCACCACTTCTGCATAGAAGATAACGAAAAGGAGCAGATGTCATATATTCAATCAAGATCTTTCCCTTTCACCATTTTCCTGTTTAAAGAAAACAAAGATAAATGAGTTCTGAGAATTTTAAGTTCTCTGCTGTTTGCACAGTTCCCTTTTGAATGTTTTCCTAGGCCTACACCTACCCTGCTCTCATGGAAAATGTGGTGGGAGCTTGCTATGGATTTCTGTGATGGAGTAAAAAGAAAAAAATTAGACTTCCACAGCTCTCTCTTAAATATTGTAGAGAGGAGCAGGAAAAAGCAGACAAAGTAAAATTGCTCCTCTTTTGTTTTTACAATTTAGAAGCTAATAGTGAACTTACAATTTGAGTGCAATAGTTTTATTTTTCTATCCCATCCAAACACTCCCAGTTTGCTTGTCACACAGCTCCCTGGATTGCCTCCTCACTTTGGAGGCAAAAGTGCTTCAGAGACAGACTAAACCAGTAAAAACTTAGGTGTATTTCCAGGCCTTACTTTTCTTCCCATCGTCAACTATGATTAGGGTTTTTTTAAATTATTTTAGGCTGGAATGTTTAGGATGCTCTGACAATGACATATCAAAGCTTTTATTTCAAATTGTAGAGGTTTTTTTCACTTTTCTTTATGCATCATCTTAGTTTTTATTAAGAAACAGTGTCTCCTGGCACAGAAATATGCCCTCTCTGTTCCTGTCTTACACTGTCAGTTCCTGGAATTTATAAGTTATTTCACAATGATTTGTTTTCGTTTTGTTCCAGAGAAACTCCTTTGCTCTAATCCTTTGCTGCAGGAAACCAGTGTAAAACTGGTTGCCTCCAGGCTTATCTGGATGTGCTACTCTGTCTATTAGCAGAAGAGGTGTGGAATGGTAAGGAGAATACAAATAAAGCAGAATTTCTAAATTACAGAGTTGGGTTCTTCAAATCATAAAACCTACATACCTTGGTAGGATAAGCTGGATCAAAAGTCCAATTTCACCCTGTCCTGGTCCCAGCTAGGATGGAGTTAATTCTCACCTGAGCTGGGAGAGGAGCTGGAGCTGGAGGCCCCTGTGGCTGGGGACACAGCTGGGACAGGTTACTGATTGCCCACCAGCTGAGACTGGTTACCCAAATTGGCCGAAGGGCTGTTCCACCCCCTGGGACACCAGGCTCGGTATATAAGTGAGGAGGGGTCTGGAAGGGTAGGTTTGGCTGCTCTGGAGGGAGCTGGACATCAGGATCCACAGTGAGCTGCTGTACTGTAAGTTGCATACTTAAATATTTTCTGTTATTGGGGATTTTTTGTTTGTTTGTTTTCAATATTTGTTTTCTTCTGTTGTTCTCTTAAACTTTTTTTTTTTTAAATCTCAACCTACGAGTTTTGCCTTCTTTTCTTTACCATTTCTTCTCCCTATCTCACTGGGGGGGATGAGGGGGCAGTGACCGACTGTACGGTATTTTAACTACTGAGTAGGGGTAAACCATGACACACCCCTAATAGGAATTGCTAAGCAAAGCATGGGAAACACAGCCCCAGCACATGTCCGAGTTTCTTGATGAAACTCAAACCACATCTTCAGCTGTCAATGATTCCCAACTCAAGAAATTCTAGGCAAGCAAAGCTGCTCTTGGTTACCTGTAGCTCTCCCAGGGTCCCTGTGCCAGGTGTTTGCTCTGTCTGCAGCACAAGGAGAGCACGGAGGTCCCAGAACATGGTTACCTGCAGTATGCAGTAAACAATGCAAAGAAAATCTGTGTTTCTTTGGCAAGCTGTGCAGCTTGCCCTTGCTGATGAAGGGAGGGAAGATGATGAAAGAAGATTTCCTTGAGAACAGGTTTTTCCCATAGCACCCACATGGAAATAGAAGGGGGAAAGAAATAGATGTTTTCACCATCTTTTTTTAAGTCTAGGAGAAACTGTTAGCTCATTTAATGTAATAGTTTTATAAAGAACAGCGTAACATCTCACTTTAACAAGTCAAAACCCTTTTGTTGGGCTATGATGCTTGGCTAGAAGACAATAAATGTTTCTCATTCACTATTTCTTATTATAGCTTGTTCCAATTGTGCATAACAACAATGCTGAGAATTAAGTTTTTACCGCTGTTTAACATTATCTGCCTTGAGCTGCTAGCCACTGGTGGTTCATTTTGTATGAAGTCAGAATGATGCAGCGCTCAGGATTGTCTCACTAGGCTGGTACATACGCATTGTAAATGAACCACAACTTGATCATCTTTTGATGATCTAACCGTACCATTAAATCTTACATTGTAAGGAAACATCTCTAGCTTTTGATAAAGGACATCTCTTTCCACGTGCCGGATTCTGCCTTCCCTTACAACTGTTTTTGTCAGTCAGTGGTCTACAGTCAGATAAAAAAAAAACCTCTCTCTGTGGCCCTGTCCCCCACTTCATTATTGATGTGAGGAACAGATTATCCTTGTTTTCCTTCACTTTCCTCCCTGTTTTTGTTTCATTTGCCACAGCATTTCTTTGAAAATTCATATCTTAGCTGCATGTCTGATGTAGCCCTCATAGATTTTTAGCTACTACTTCCTGAAATAGTCTCTCCTCTCGTAATTAAAACCTGATGTCTTGTTCTTTGATACCTGACTTTGACTTTTTCATCAGCATTGTGTTTGAAAGGGTCTATTTTTTCAGGTGATCCAAATTTTTCTGTACAGCTGCCCTGCTCTCCCTCATTATCTATCACCCTGTCAGTCATTTTGTAGTCTGTAAATTTGATAATTACGATTAACATCATAATTTGATAGCTGCAATCGAATCACCAAGGAAACTTCAAGCAGCACCGAACTCAACTGGAAATACTTCTCAGTGATGCTTGCCTGTGGATAACCTCTTTGGGACTTGTCAGCAGCCAGTACTTATCCCCTCAGTGTGCACTTTGAGGGCGCTGTCATTTTCTAAAACAAGGCAAATTATTCACCAGAGTAAAAATAGTGCTTTCTGTTTTGCAGGTAAAACAAAGTTCAAAAGAATTATGTGAGGGAGAGGTAGAGAAGACTGGCAGACAAAACCGTGTAGTTGAGGAAGGGAACCAAAAGAGAGAAGGTAGTGGGGAAAAAAAGAGAAGAGGAGCTTTGTTACTAAGCAGAAGTATAGTAAAGTTTCCTGGTGACCCGGTGAGTTAATACAGTCGTTACGACAGTCTCTGAAAAACATTGAGCAGGTTCTTCAAGGCTAAATGGCAAATTTAAAATTTTGCTTTCCTAGCAGTTTGGTTTTTACAAATTTTCTTTTTATTTCAATAATGATCTTGCTGTTACTGTGCACTCTCCTGCTGTCGATTGCATTGATTTATTTCTATTTGTGTGCATGACTAAATCTTTGAGGCATTGTCAATTCGCTTCCATTTGACTATATTTCCTGGCTGTATTTACAGCCACTATGCCAGAAATCTAATATCTGTACTCTAATTTTGTCCCATCTTCCTAATGTCTTATATTATCAAATCTGTTGCAGATTAGAAGGATGATTGTAAAGAGTTAATGCTTTGCAACTGGTTGCATCAAAAGACAGAGTGCTGAACTGAAAAGCTGATCCTGCAATGCATGTGATATAGAAAACATAATCACTTGCTAAAAACACAATGAGGCAGGTCTGCTTTCTGGTTTTGACACTGACTTTCTGTACCTGGGTCACGCCTGTACCTTGGCCACTGTGCATTTAGAGGTGTTTACACGCAGTCACTATTTCCAAGGAATTAATGGATGAAAATAGTTTTCCAAAGGTGAACCAACCTTTGGTGCCCCAAAAGTACTTTACGAGATAAAAGGATGGCTGATGAATGCGATAATGAAATACTTGAGGTTACGAAGCACTGCTGGGTCAGCTTCTATTAAGCATTGGTTTCACAGAGGCTGATCCTGCCATGCTAATGGGTTTATAGTAATGGCACTGTATCGAGATACTATACGAGTTTACCGGTAGGATGCTATCACTGACTTCTGTGCACACAGGTTCTCGGGAGATGCTTAGTTCTTGCAGCTTGGCGGCCTCACACGTACCTGTTCAGGAAGGTTGTATGTCTCAGCACCTTGGCAGGGTTACCCGATGCTTTGTTAACAGCACACACTGAAAGTATGCTTGGCCAAATGAAGTTTGGCTCAGCACAGGCGACGAGGGAGGGCTTGGGGAGCAGGGTTCTGCAGATCACTGCATACCAGCTGGCCGCAAGCTCACTGGTGAGTGCTTGTTCCTGCCTGCCACGGTGGGAGGCAAGAGGAGACTGAGGTGGGCTTGCGATCATACGCCACTCCACAGCAGCTACAAGCCAAGCTTGCCTCTGAAAGATCCTGGTTGCTCCCTGCCCTTCTGTATCAGCGCTCTTATGTTACGATTTAATTTTTTTCCAGGCAGATATAACCACTGTCTAAAATAGGTCAGGAAATGTAAAACTAAACAAAAGCTGTCATTATCCTTTTCTTAAAGAGACCGTTCTTCAGCTCTTTGGGGATAAGCTTTAAAAGTACATCTTTCTTTTCTGTTTTAAAGTTTCTGCTTAGTTCTGCATTTTATATTTTGTTTCTTTCACTTGATGACACACACAAAAAAAAAAATTGAAGTGTGGCAGGACATTGGCTAATACCTTCAGCTATCTTGGCACCACCCTATAAATTTACGGAGCTCCATCTCTGGTGAATTTCTGGTTTCTGCCTCCATGTCATACAGCAAAATGCTGTTCTGTAAAACCTAAAACTTGTGCTTGTTTTAAAGCTTACAAAATGCATTCTTATTCAGTCTACACTCCCTTTGTTTCTAGGCCAAAAAGTGACTGTTCTGTGTCATTTTCCCATGGTGTGGTTACAGACAGCAACCGCGTGCCCTCTCCTGTCCGCTGATTTGCTCAGAGGTGATGTGGTTCAGGCGTCTTCCCTGAGCGAGGGAGTCTGTTCTTGGGCACAGACCACCACAGCTGTTGATAGGGCCCTGGATAAAGTCCCATGAGGGCTTGATACAACCCCATTTCTAGGTCTGTTTTTAGGTTGTGCTTGCCTTATTCACAGGTTGGTTATCTTGGCAACTCATTATGACAAACATGAGCTGTCCCTCGCGCCCTTTTCCCCTTGGGTGTATTTATAGACTACAAAATACAAAGCCAAGGACTAGCCTCTAGCCTTAAGGCAGAGCGACAGACTGGCCAAGGTCCAGCTGCACAGCAGCCCTGTCTTTGTGGCTCTTTTGGTTCAAAATGTCTGAAACGGTGAGGAGAAGTTGTGGCTTGAAACCAGGGCTGTGAAGGAGACGATGTGGTGCGGAGGAGCCAAACGCGCAGCAGGGCCATCCCCGGCCTGCTGGGGCCGTTCCCTGGTGGGCTGGGCCTGGAACCTTCCGAACGCGAAACTCCTCAGCTTTGGAGGTATTGACGGGGAGGGAGGCTCTGCGGTAGCGACCAAACCACAGCGGAGTTGAAGGCTGCGGCAAGGGGAAAGCAGGCTGTGCAGGTTCAGCGTGCAGATGCTCAGATGTAGGAAAGGGAGTTACGTGGGATCCCCCCCACCTCAGCAGCTGCCCCGCAGGGCCTAGCAGATCTGTAATGGTGGGGGACCGGCACCCAGAGGGTAAAGGTGTTTGTGGGCCACAGGCCGGGCCTCAAATGCCTTTTGTCCTTGCTTGAGAGGCAGTTGGTTTTTCTCCGGAGGAGGGAAGGCTGGTGGAGACGAAGGGCTGGGAGGAAGGAAAGGTGGGCCTTGTTTCAGGTGTGTCTGTGTGTGGGGATGGGGGTCAGGCAGCCTGGGCCGTGGTGGAAAAGCTGGGCCCGCGTCCTGCAAAACACAAACCCCTGGCTGCGGGGAGCCTCCTGAGGTGCCAAACACTGCACAGGGGCAGTGTGAGTGTTTCCAGGGAGGGAAACGCAGCTTTTGAGGAGAAGAAGAGAAATAAATGTTTTCCCACAGAAGAGTAACATGGCGGGTACTCCTGAGGCGGGAATCAGCTGGGATTCTCCTTGGGGCAGCGGCAGTGATGCCTGTGGGATGAGAGGCCGCTCCTCAGGCCTGAAGGGCCGAGCTGGGGGACACAGGCACCCCCATAACGTGCTCGGTGATGTTTGGCTTCCCTGGGGTAACTGTAGGAGTTTCAGGGTCTACCCTGAGCCACAGGAAGGGTTTGGCTGAGCAGTGTGGCTCTAGCAGAATAAACGGTAATTCGTCCCTTTACTCTGGTCACCCTTGTTGGATTTAAGTCAAAGTCGAAGGGGAAACTCAAAAGGCATTCTGTACTCCCCTGCTCAGGCCAGGCAGTTTTCTCTCTTTCTGCAGCTGCATTTTTCTCTGCTTGGCATCTTATGGCCTAATTGCATTGTAGGGAAGTGGGAAATGGGGCGATTGTTTTAGTATACTTCATGTTATTGCTGTGTTTTTCTGGTGTGGCCCCGTACATATATAAAGTCAGGAATCCAACTTGGATTGTGGCCAGGGGCATAATCTCCAGACTTTTTTCCTCAGTGAAATCACGTGTTGCTGTTAAATAAGTCAAGGCTTATTCAGATTGATCCGTTTTAGTGTATGAGACCTGGAGAGATCGCACAATGTGGCAAGAGGCTCATCAGTTGCTACAGAGGGGAGATACCCAGTGTTGGTGCACAGCATCAACTGTCAGCAATTCTAATAACCTAACACAGCCCACTCAGGCAGACTGACAAATATTTGGGATTCACAGCTTTTGCTTTTTTTTTTTTTCTTAGTGTCCCTTTCCAATTTCACTCAAGAGGCTATGCTATGGTAATTGAGCGTTATTAACTTTTGCCTAATTGCATCAATATTCTGTGTTTGACTTCATGTTTTACAACACCCTAATCATAAATTATTATGTCATGATTCACGTGCTGTTATGTCTACTGCTTAATTAACTCCAAAGAGTGAAACTCGGTGTATGTGCAGCACCACTTGCACAGAAAGCTTGTGAACGCACTGAGCTGCCTGTCTTGGAAGACCTCCTCCTGATACTAGGTGGGTTGTGGTGTACTTCATTGCAGCTTCATTGTAGCTGGGAGTTTCAGGTTTCTCATAATTTGGAGTAATAGGAAAGATTAGAAAAATGTGGTTATTCTGTGATCTCACTTTGCCAGTTTTACTGTCATACGAGCTTGTAGCTGCTGCTGAAAAGGGCGATCCAATCTTTTCCTCTCGTCCAGAGACATGATTGTGCTCTGCCTTCCCTGTGTTGGCGCTAGCGGTTGTGTGGCCATGCAGGCGGCAGAAAAGGAAGAGAACAAATTAACTTTCAGCTGTATCAGCAAGTTTTTCTGATTTGCCACGTACCAATGATTGCTGGTGGTGACACAAAGAAGGGCAGGAGCATGCAGACAAGAGTGTGGGTTCAGATGGGTTTAAGTTGAAACCACATCTTAAGAAGCAGCATGAAGCGAGGAAGCATTAGTCTTTTGTGCAGATATACTGTATCTTGAAAGACACTTCTGTGTTTCTTTAATCTTTCTAGCTTATGACTCTTGCACCCAGCCATCTGTTACCACCTTTCAGCATGCAGTGCAACGCAATGCAACATGTCTTCATGCCTTTTGTCTTTTTTCTTTTTTTTTCTTTTTTTTTTTTCACCCCAAAATTAACTATTTGCGAATAAGAAACTTTCTCAGTTCCCGTGTGCAATTTTTAAAGGTTCCTGTTGTGCTGCTTATCCCATATTCCTCAAAACAGAGGAGTATTTACTGAGCAGAGGGAAGTGCGCTGGTTGAGAAATGGGGAGACTGGATTTGCAATCCTTTTGGTAACACCAGTATTTCATCCCAGCATGGTTTTGTTTTCTTTCTGGCTTCTGTTGATCTTAGAAGGCAGGTAGACAAGTGTTACTAGCTTGTGAATGGTAGCTCATTATGGCTTTTTTTTGGACTCTCATAAATCAATCTTAGTGCAAGTACTTACTTACTGATTAGCTTGGTTGAAGTTTTCTTTTGATTTTTTTTTTTTTTCTTTTCCCTTGAAGTTTGCTCTATTTCAGGTATTTATAGAGTGCTCTGTTTCAGATGGCTCTCTTTTTCTTCCACTCCCTTTTCCATAGTGTTATTGGAAAGCAACTAAAGGTTACTGGCTTAGGCAATTATTCTTATTAGAGCCATGTAGGTTGCGACACACTTTGTAGGTTTTCCTCAATTCCAGACTCTTCCTCAGGAAGGTTTATTTTCATTATTTTCTTAATATTCACTTGATATTGAATGCATGGGGTGGGTTTGTGGGTTTTTATTGTTTGTTTTAACAATATCCATCTTACTGACAAATTGATTTATAGTCTTCTCCTTTTACAGCCAAGTCCAATATAATCTAACAGAAAATCACAGCTTTTCTCTGAATTTTCTTAAAGAAGCCCACGGAATTTCTAATCCTCTCTTAAACACGGTACATATTTGAGATACAGATGCAGAATCCTTACTAAATGCTTGATATATGAAATACTGTGAACAGCTAACAGGGCACAGAATGGTATATCAGCGGGTGTTCTCTGATGAAATGTCTCTCTCCTCATGGGGATATTTAGTCTGGGTGTTCAGGTAGTTTCTGTGATTATATGGATTCAGTGAAAGACCACGTGGACTTTCACAATGGATATTTTTGGCTTTGTTTTCCTTACACTGCCACTCAGTGGTCAGTAATGTTGTGTCATCTGGAGGTTCTGGCTTCTGCTGGCTGAAAAATTGCTATTCCAAATGTTCAGCTCTTTGTTTTGGGAGTTCTTGTTTCACGGTGGGATCACACTAGAGCTAAGTTTTAGTGTTCAGAGTAAGGCTTGCTGTATCACCAGATGAAATCTTATTTAATCACACAGTTTTCAAGCAATGAGATTGAATCCCATGCCAAGAACTTGCTGTTCTGCCGTAGAAAAACATGATTGTGCTCCCATTTAGAGAAATGGGATTCATGTAAGAGCAAAAAGTTTTGCTTTTTGCTTTTTTTTTTTTTTTTTTTTCTCAATTCTCCTTCTATTGATGTTGTATATGCATCTTGATATCTTGTCTAACTTAGATGATTCATCGCTCCAAAGGCCGGTAAGAAAGGAAAAGGGAACGTCTAAAGGGCAACTCATCCAAGTATTCTGATTACATTTAGAGAATTGAATATATTTCAATGCAAAGTATTATTTCAAATTTAATACTTTCTTAATTGATTTAATTTTTTTTTATTGCATACGTTGCAAGTGATGAATGGTTTTGATCAAGTAACCATCTGGAAAAATTTTATCCTCTTTGTTTTCCAGAACAATTTCATCTTCCATGTGCGTTTGGTATGCAGTGGACTCTTTCACAGGATGCTGTGAAACAGACATAGTGCTTCAGTTTTAAGGGAAAAATCACAAATGAGGCACTGTTCATTCTTTTCTGGGGACGAGTGAAGAGATTAGTGGGACCTATGTGTGACTGGTTTTTGAGCTGAACATACCTGTTCGTTCTCTAGTACTTTCCTATGATTATTTTTCAAGCATTGAGACAGCTTCATTTTGTCATCTGAATTCCTGTTCTTTGATTGCATCTTATGAAATCATTTTCCAGTCTCTGATTGTGTAATAGTGGACACATCCTCCAGCATATAATTTATTAGGTAGATAACTCGGATATCAAACTTTGGTTGTTATGAAATGTTCCTGCAATGAAGTATGCTTGTAAAAATGCACTTGTACGTGCAGGAGGCTCGTCAGACTGGCACAAGAGCAGGGCATACAGCATGCGTAGTCACCAGGGAATTATGCCAGGACCTAAATCGTGTTGGTATTTTTCAATTAGGAAAGTTTATAGATGCTTGGAGATGAGAAGGTTTAATCTCTTTACAATAAAAGGTGCAGGAATGTTAAAACTGTTCTCTCCAGAGCTAAAGGGGATGGTTTGTTTCCTTCCTTTACCAGCTGCGGTTCGCTGATGGAGTTTGCAGGGCAGGGATGTGAAAGGCTCAACGAACAGACATTTGAGGTGAAATCAGAAGGTAGCTTTCTGCCTATGTCCTGACAGAAGCATCTGAGGCAAGGAAGGCAGCACAACATTAAGGTAAATTTCTCTCCTTTCTAAAAGGAGATAAGTGTTTGGGAAAGTGCACTAAAAGTGATGGACATGAAGAACAGCAGCAACCACTGACTCCAACCTGGAACAGAATACAGTTTGTTATAGAAAAATTGGATGTTATTAGCCTTATTTACAGTGTTGTGAGTAGAAAGGGCAATAAAAGGAAGGAGAAAGGGTGATACATTGAGTTACACCGGCAGAGATGCAGAGTACAGGACAGAGGAGGCAGCACTTCACAGGGGTGTGCGCTGGTTAGAGCTGCGTGGGGCTGCGGCCATGCAGTGCTTGGCTGCTTCGCGACAGGAAGAATATTAGCAGTGAGAGGCTGTGGTGTTCAGCAGTTAGGATGAAACCCAGTCCCAAGACATCAAGTTAAAGGAATGTTTAAAATAAATACTATTTTTTTTTTTTTTTTTTTATCCCCCGCTAGGCAATATTCTTCAGGGGTAAGCTGAGGGTTTACGTTTTGGAATGAGGGGATGAAGCAGGTGGAAGCAGATGGTTTGCAGTGGTTACCAACAGAAATGTGAGAGCTGGAATTAAATAAAAAGCTTGGACTACATATTTCTGTGCTGAAATAAAGGAACTGAATAAGGCTGCAATTCAGCAAAAGCTTTTCAAAACCATCTCCAAATCCAGCCTCATTCAGCAACAGTGTAATTTTTCAAAAATGCCAAACTGCAAGTGAACAACACTTAGTCTGCTGAATTGCTTGAGTGCTCTTGAAAATGTGCCACCGTGACATGGAGGTACTGATTCAGGAAGACATCCCAAGAGACAAAACAGTTTAAACAAGGGTTTATGTCCATTTCTGAATTAGGACTGTTAGTGTTGCTTACATAACAAATTGATTTTCATAAAGCTTAAGAACATGTTTACATTTAAAGACAATTAAATGGTCTCTTTCTTGCTTAGTGGAAGAAAACATCTGAAGCAAGTATGATAAATTAATTGAAAACATTTAGAAATTTCTTTGAGAGGGACATGACTGAAAATCAGGAAGAGGGGCTGAAAAGGATTGATTTAAAATCAAGAAAATATGTGTTAGTTCAAGCTTTTTTCAAGTTTTTTTCTTTACTTTCTCTGATGTGTCATGAACAGCTGTAAAAAAAAAAGCCCCATTTTGCACCTGTGAGGTAGGAAATGCACAGTCCTGAGGACAATGAGCAGTGTGCAGCAGTCCTTGGAAAACAAGCTGCCTGAGGCAGGAGTAACTGACAGAGATGAGTGAGTAACAGTGGTGGTGTTCAGTGTCTTATAATGCTGGTGGTGCTCTCCGTCTAGAACTTCCTTGCCTATTAATCATCCAAATCAGTGCAAGCTATCTTCTCTCAAAGCTTTCACAGTTCATGAAAATGTGAAGTTAGTCAAGCAAAATAATTCTGTCACCACTCTGTAACAAATCTTTAAGGATTATTGAACACATTTGACAATAGTCCAGGAGAACAGCTGCGTAAGATTAATCATTCTCAGGGCAAAAGCTGAATTTTCCAAACCTTTGCATACACTTCACAGTCTCTCTTTCTTAAACTAAAAGCCTGTTCCTATTAAAAAGCTGAAACAAAAAAAATCAACAATTAATTTTAACAAATTTGTCTTCTTGACAAAGCGACAAAACTCTCTGGCAACAAGCAACCAAATTATGACTCTTCTGAGTGTGGGCTGTGCCCCATCTCTGTGCCTTCTGCTGGCTGTGCAGTCCCCGCGTGAAACTAGGTCTTTGTATGGCAGTTGGCATCTCCAGGCCTACAGGACTGGTTCTTTTTGTCGTACCTGGTGGTGACCTCAGGCCTGAAGTGCGTGAGGACTGGACGGGCCCCTGAAGAGGTTTGGAGCATAGTTTCGTGGGGTTGTGGAAGAAGCATACGTTGTTACTGCTTACCTTATATTGTCTGCGTGAGTTTCACAGATGTCTGCTGTCTGTCTCCTAGGTTACCAATTGAATATTTCCAAGTTCATAGACATGCCAAAAATAACAGAAGTTGCAATTTATTTTTATTTCATCTGTTTTTATTTTCTTGAAGCACAGAGAAGCAAATAAAGGGTTTATTTATGACAGAAGGAAATAATCTGTTTGCAAAATTTCCATGGTCCAAATTACCCTCTGGCTTTACCACATCCGCTCCAGGAGGAGGGCTTTGTCGGCTCTTCCCCTGGCTGTAGCTGTATCAGCGTTAGTCCATGGGAACACTGAAGTCTGTGTGGCAAAAGCTGCCATGTAAAGACAGGTCTCTTCAATGAAACAGCAGCTTTTGCTTTGTGGAAGCATTTTTGCAAGTCAGTGATTTCTCCCTATGTATTAACATCAATTATAGTTTTGGTTTAAAATCTGGAAAATCTCATTACTTTTTGTGCTTGTGAGGATGGAGCTTCTAATTCTGATCTTCCATTTGCCACTGATTTTGTGGGAGTGACTCTAGAACTAAGCAGTATGAGATCAGGCTGAGAACCAGGGTGCTCTTATTCTGACGTTAACTTGGTCTGGAACAATTCACAGTTTTGTAGACAGCTGATCTCTGAAGATGCACAGGGGTCACCACTTGGCAAGCTACTCTACTGAGTTTTACATCAGTAAAGATAAGCAGCTGAGAAACTGATGGTGAGTGTGGTGCACCCGCAAGTAGAGATGGCAGAGTTACATGAAAATTTTTGACATTTGAGCTTTCTACCTGCATGAGCTTTAATGTTTATTTCATGGAAGCATATTCTTTTTGGAATATATTCATAAAGGCTATCTGTTGAGGTGCACTGAATTTTCAGTAGGTATGAGCTAGGAGTTTGGTGATGAACAAAATGAGCAAGCATTCAGTGGGACATATTTTACTTGCATTTTCTCTTTAGAAAGCTGAATTCTAAGTATCTGAGGAACTCGAAAGCATGGTGGCTCCAATTAAGAGTGAGTTTGCTCTTGCTAGATGCTTTTTGGTCTTTGCTGTGAATAAAGAGCTAAGATGCTAGTGAGATAAGAAGAACATACACCTTGATCACCTGCTGGTGATGTGGTTTATTATTCTGTATTCTGTACTGTAATTAATTTTTAAGATGTTCAAACTAGAAATGTCTTTTTTTTTTTTTTCCCCTGCCTGTATTCTTAATTGTTAATAATCGGATGTGAAGGATTTATTTTTCCTGCTTATTTCAAAGACCAGGAAAAAGAAAGATGTTCAAGTAAGAAAGTGTGTGAGCATTGGTCAAACAAGCCTGCTAGACTTTTCCAACCAGAACCCAAGAACACAAGAGATCACGTTAGAATAATTGAACGTCCTGCGTGCCATCTCAGTGATTCTGGGATTCAGTAACCGCAGTGCACCTGGTGCCAGACAGTGTCTGCATTTTCAGAGTGTTTCTCTGGATAAGAACGATCCAGCTGTCAAACACTGAGTCTGGAGAATGAAAAGATGAGCACGATACAGATGATGTACAAAACTCTTGTGAGGTTATGTTTCTGAAAGAGAGAAGTTTAAAAAGAATTAATCGGAAAAAACCCACTCTAATTTTTCAGGACAAAAATAAACATAATAATTTTGGGGATAAGTCAAATCCTAAACGAGACAACTGCATATTTTTAGGAGTAAGGAACTGAGCTAAAGCAGGGCTGCATGGAGCCACACGCAAACACATAAATTATTAAAATGTATTGCTGCTATTACTCAGATGCTCAGTAGGATGAATTAAAACTTGCCTGCAAGAAACTAGGCAGGAATCCTTTAACCTTCCTACTGCTGTTTATAAGCTGTGCTCAGTTCTTACGGCTTATGTGTCTGGAAAAGGGATAGAGTGCTTCGTGGGAGTTGTTACATGAAATCTGCTTCTACGGGAAGTTGTTTAAATCAATGAAAACCAATTACACCACTGTAATTATTGTTCTTTTTAAATAATTTACTCTGATATTTTATGAAGAGCAATGTTCTGCTTTCCAGCATCAAGCTCTTTGGAGCCTGAACCATGAGTAGTAGTATCCTGTTATTATATCCTCTGCAGCCCACCATCAAAATGGTTCCAGCAAAGAGTAAAGATCTTTGACAGGTCAAGTCATGTGAAGGAGTGACAAATACTAATGTTGGTTCTGATATAGTAATTTTTCATTTGTGGAACTGAAAGTACTTTTCAGGGTAGTTACATTTATATTGCATGGTTCAGGATGTTGAGGCTAGTTCACTTCCCCAGGGTCACAGCAGCAGGGCCAGCACAAGAGCAAAAATCTCTTGATAGATAGCTGTTTCTATGCTGTACTTACAGCTGCACAGGGCACCAATCTCTGTGCTTGAAAGGTGTTTTGTGAACAAGTGGGCACATTCATGTTCTTTTCAAAAACCAGTTTATAGCTGTAACGGTAAAATGGGAAGGGACCGAGAACTCTAACATAATCTAGCTGATAGGCAGGTTTAAGTTAATTTCCATTCCTCACTTACCATTTATTCAAATAACATCTTTGGCACTTAAAATGAGTGAGGGCTGGAAGTGCTGCACTTGGAAGCAAATTGAAGTGAATGTCACGTGAAAGAGCATAGAACGAAACATTTTTAAAAGGCTATGCAGATAGGCAAACTTTGCATTAAAGTTCTAATACATACTAATAAGTTTTAAATGTTTGCGACTCACAGAGAGATTGCCTTAAATAATTTAGACTTGTGTTTGCTAATGGCTGTGCCAACCAGAATATAAATACATACAAAATTTGATGCAGATGTAGTAACCTTCTTGTCTTGCTATAATTCTATTTACATCAAATAATTTGAGTTTTAGTGTTCGTAGTATACCTATCGGATAAATATTCAATAGAAGGAGAGAAACAGCAGTGGCGGTACGAAACAGCAGATTTTTGTGTTAACCGATCGCAGGTGGAATGTATGTTTCTATTTAATGGAGTCCTTATTCATCTATTTATATGTTGTTCCATTCCTTCATAAACCAACCCTGTTTGGTTTTTTTTGGTTTTTTTTTGTTTTTTTTTTGTGAAAATGTGTTGAAACTCTCTGCTTTGTCAGTTTGAGAGTGCTGCCTATTTGTGAAAACCTGAAAATACGAACGTCCTCACCAGTAGGATCAACAGCCCCACTTTGCCTCTCCAAGAGAGTCACCTACTCAGTTTGAGTCCTCTGGACTCCTCTTTAATTCATGGAAATAGACAGACAGTCCAAATGATGACCTCTTTCACATACCCTAGATACCTGCCTTAAAATGTGAATGTTAGATTATTTTACATTTTCTGACCCGTATTAACGAACCATGGAGGAAAACGATCTTGTAGTTAAGAAGGCTGTAGTTAAGTGAGTAATAACATGAAAATATGTTGCAGGATGGTTCCAATGAGCAGTATTTAGGTCTAGATCCTGTACTTAATTGTACTCTCCATCCTCACCCCAAATTATACATTTAAATATTTGACTGCAGTCTAAGATTGAGCCTTTGCAATTCTAAGGATTCCTGTTGTGTCATTTAAGTTAATAGGAATTTCTTGCCATCTTGCGTGACAGCTAGACCAGATCTGTAATGGCCTAAGTCTGAAGGCATGGTGTTTTTGCAAATAGTCTGCCGTGTGTTTCTGATGTGTGGGCTATGTTTAAATATGAGGTATTATAGTTTATGGGTTAAAGGTAGGGTTTTTTTGACATTTTTTGTGTTAAAGCTAGATGAATTTACTTTGTGGGTCACAGTGAAGTCTCTGATATGACAAAGAAAGTTTCTAATACAGATTTCAGTAGATGTGTAGTGTATTCTGTTTGTGTAAGTTGTCCCAGGTAGACTCTTTATGAACGCAACTTGATGGAAGAAGTTGAGGTAGAAAGCCTATGTGATCCCACGTTCTGTATAAATCCATTGTTGCAGCTTTTCCCTTCTTTTCTTTTTTGCGCCTGGACTTTAGTTTACAGTAGTTTTTATTTTTAGAGAGATGAGTTATTGCTAGAAGGCAAAGCTGAGTTAATGATACCCAGCTTCAATTTTATGCTTACCAAAGGCCTTCAATGCAACCTTGGGTGATCATCATCGTCTCAGATGTCCGAAGGTACTTCTGAGCACATGAGCAAATTAAGATCAGTTACATTCTACTACTTTCCCATTTATTCCAAGGACATTCTGAAGATAAATAAAGTAGAGGCTTTGTGGTGCTCAGATATTACTGTGAGGGGAATTCCAAGAGTACTTGAGACAGTGAAATTATAGTTGCTTTCTAGACAGTCCTTGACACAGTCATCAACAATCCCCCTCACAATCTCACTGTGTGTGCCTAATGAGGCTCCTGTAATGCAGAGCTGTCTCTTATTTAAAATTCAGGGACATTCTTCAGCAATAGCAGCATCACAAGCCACGTGAGCTGTTATCAACATTAGCAAAATGCCACTTTCCTCACATCCAAACAGAAGTACATTGGCTATTAGCAATAATCTGCCCACCGGCCAATGGATTTAGCGCATAATCTAAAAAAAGTCACTCGCTACATTTCAACATGATGATACTCCCTGGCAGAGATGGTCTCCTTCGCCCATACTGCCAGGTGGAGGCTGGCTGTTTGTTATTGAATAAGAGGGGACGTGTCTATTTTTGTACCACGTTCCTGAGTAAATTTACAAATGAATTTGAATGATGGCTCAAATGTTACCTCAAGCAAGCTCTCTTCTGCATCAAAGAATGTTGTAAATCAAACCACGAATAAAAATTCAAGAGTTCTTGAGAACACTGTACAACTGGTACAGCCGATACAAAATAGAGTAGCGATAAGTAGGCACTCTTTCCTACAAATGTTTTCTGGTATCAGAAAATTAATGTTTACTTTGAAGTGAATAGTGAAGCAAATTAAACAAAAGTCGCTGTATTGGACCTACAGTTACCAATGTGGTCGTGGGTTCTATTTTATCCATTTACAACCATAAGTGAAACAGTTACCACCCCATCCTTTGTAAGGCTGATGGAACCATTTACTAAACGCGATAAATAAGGATCTCCTACAGGCCTGACAATTATAATTCAAAGGAACAGAATATTGTAAGAAAAAAGGGGCAAAACAACAAGAGTTGAAGGAGGTAGAAAATATTGGTAATTTTAAAAAAAATCTCTTTCCTTCACTTCATTTCTTCAATTTCCCTATCATTACGATTTTATTCTAATGTAGTAAAAATTATCTGAGGGTATCTGAAAGTCACAGTCTTGAGGTTTCGGTATTATGTTAATTTCCATAGTAATGTGCTTCATTTTTCTTTCTATATTACAGAATTAGGTTTGGCAGTCTCTTGAGGAATGTCAGAAATGGAAGGTGGGAATGAATCAACACTGCATCAGTCACTCCCTTGCCGTGAAAGTAAAGCAGTTGTGGACTGGTCTCCAGGTTCCAGTGCTATAGGTACTATAGGTACTTGTCTTAACACGTGTATATGAATCATGTCAGCGTAGCATGGTTGCATGAAGACGTCAAGTCAAGCACCTCAATCTAAGTGCTTGAGATCCCTGATGTATTTGCAGGAAATGTCAGTACATTAGCTGCACTAAGGCTTTGCTTATATAAGTGACAGGTCAGCTAAACTATTATTTCTTTACCTTGCCTTAGCTGCATTGTATTTTTTTCTATCAAATACGAACAAGTGAAAGACCCCTGTGTTGACTGCTAAGCGCTGCTGTTTGGTAGCCTTAGACAGCCAGCTCTATCACCAGCGTTGTTTCCTTCCTCATGCCAGTCCTTGCTGCTGTCAGATTAATATGCTGCACATTTAAATATTTCTGGACCACATAGATGTTGTGTAGCCTCAGCTCTTCCTGAAAGACAGTGAAGAGTTTGTTTTAGTAATGAGATCCTGTGCAGCCAAACATTCCCTCCTGAGTTTATCAGTGAAAGACTCTCACTTACAACTGCTGTCTGTGATGACTGAGCTGCTTTCTCTCTGATTTTTTTATTTTACCCTTTTACGACACAGATGAGTTCACAGCTATGTGATGTACTTGTGATTTTCCAAACAGCAAACATAGCACTTCATGTTGTAATAAATCATAATGGGCATGAAATTTGGTTAAAACAGACAGAATAGCAGCTGCTCTTTGGTAGTAACATTTTGTTTCAAATACACAGATTTTGAACCCGTAGCGATATATCCAAATGTACAATTGCGGTATCTTGGGAATACTTGTAAAGAGCTCAGTGCAAACCTCGTCTCACTGCCCTCAACTGCAGTGGCACTGGGGAAAAGAAATTGAGTTTTTAACAAAAAATGCATTTGTGTAGTATTACAAAAGGAAAGTAACAGTAAATATTATGATAATAGTCAATATTATGATGCCGTTATACAAATTATTTCTGAAATATTGTGTTTACTCTTGGTTTGTACAATTTTTTTCTTTCAGTTACTTCAAGGTTGTGCTTAGGAATTTTCTTTATATAGGCTATATTTCATGACAGTCCTGAAGAATAGCTAAAAACATGACTAAGACTCATTTGCAGTAGTAGTAGTAAATTTTATGTGCTTTTCTATGCACTTGTAAGTTCCTGGCTCTTTTCTTCCCATAATACGTTTATGCAACAAGTTGCTGTTGTCCTTACAAAACTGTTCTTTTCTCCTACCTCGTTTAGTCTGTCATAACTTTTTAAAAATCCAAGGAGCAGCTTTGACACATAGATATGTGGGCACCTTGTTAGAAACAAAATCAATGTACTAGAAAATGGTTTCATTGAGAAATGTAATGTACAAAATAATTGGTTTGTCCAGTTGTGTAGTCTGATAGCACAATGTATGTCTGGGAAAAGGGGAAAGTGCTAATGAACAGGTATATTTTCTCATGTCAGTGAATGAACGCAGTGTAACTTGCCTCAGTTGAGCAGTAAAGAAAAAAATAATTACTAATTCAAACCTTCATTTTTATTTTTCTGGAATGGCCACAATGGACTATCTTATTGTATAGCATGGTTAATATTGTATTAGTTTTCATGTCTGAGAAACTGGGAAAGCATGAATACAGGAAAGTATGGCTTAAAGCCATAGGAAGCAAAGTCCATGAATCTCCTCTATAAGAGATCCCCAATTTCTAGCCTGCAGTTGGGGTGTGTTTTCAGATGTGTGATACCTTTTACAGTTGCAAATTGTTAGCATAAAACCAAAACTGACCTAGTTAATAGTGGGAATATTGTTTTACGTGGATTAGTTTATATTCTTGCACACCTTGTTGGTCTTAAGATAGGTCATTTAATGCTGAAGACGCTTGTCCATCTCAGCTGGAAGGGAAAGATGTGATTTACCCTGCGTTGTTCCCTTAGCCATTCCCCATCACTCCTGTCTTTAGTGTCATCTTGTATGTACGACTTCTTGGAAGGAACAACCTAGCTGTGGTTGGAATTTGATGTACCAGGAAGGACTCCTCACACCAACTGTACACTGACCAAAACATAGTAGGATGACAGTCCAGCTCCTATATCGCTAGCTAGGAAATGCTTCCTGACCTCGACTACTTAAAAAAAATGCCACAAACAAGTTGTCGTGCTCCTTTACAGAACTTGTAACGAATCTGGGGCATGGGTTTTCTCCCACAAGCAATCCAGCCAAGTAGGTTAGTGAGATTGAGAAGTGCTCTGGAAGAAGATGAAAAGTAAAAATAGAAACCTGCAATTATATAATGAGGGTGTTTAGACTTTAAATTTCAGGGAGCAATGTGAGCATGTGTAAAACTGGGAAGGCATTTATTCTCTCCAAAAGTTTATCCCTTTTTTTTTTTTTTTTGGTTACTAAAATAAGATTGGAAGGAGATATGAGATTGCACTAGTGGGATTTTTATGGGTTCTAGAAAGCCTAAATTAAAAAAAAAAAATTGCAATTCCTTAATTTGAGCTGTTTGTGTGATTGCATTTATAATCTACTAATTATCCCTGCCGAAGCGAACTTGTTCTTTGTTTGTGAAAGTACCCAGATATGTCTTGTTGCCTCCAGAACAAGCAAGTTGCTAGCTTGAAACAACCCTTCTGTCTGATCTAATACAGGTCCTGTATGCTGCAGGGAAACAATTTTAGTCCTGTACCACTGACAGGAGAGGAGTGAGAGTATCAGCTGCAGGTTGGCCATGGTGATCCAACAAATCTCATGCCTGCAGGGAGGTCATTAAGCCCTCTCCTCTCCCAGTCATCCTCGGCTGTTGTGGGGGAGCACTGTCACCCGCCCCCAGACTTGAGTGGTGTTCAGTAAAAGTGGTGTTTGTCACTGCTGCCTGTCAGAGCCACAGTCTACTGGACCCAGGGTGGCTTTCTCCATTTCAAGGACAAACTGATATTTTCAAGGTAATGCTTTGGACAAGTAATTGTGCATGCCATGGGAAGCGTGTCCCTGTGCCAGCAGCGTTCCCACTTGGGGTGAGGCTTTGTGGTGTCTTGGCAAAAGTGACAATCCTCTGAATAGTTCTTGTCCATTTATACTCTCTGGGCTAGTCATTCAGCTCTGGATTTTGCAGTTCCTGCTGTCTATGCTGCAGCTTTTTTGTTGCTGTTTTGATAATTACAGAATGTATATTTTGCTAAGGTTTCCAGCTGCTGCTACCATCTGTCCTCTGCTACACCACATAAAACATTTAAAATCAGCACTAGGTCTCTGTGGCCACAAGAAGCCAGTGTGATGCAGATCCAGTACTGCTAGGGACAGGCAGCCCAGAAATGGGTAGAATGAGTCTTTTTGATGATTCTTGTGGGGGTGAATTCAGAATGTGGACTATGTATCTGTCAATCTTAAATTGGGTTCCTCTGCATCCGATATTTGAGCTAGGAGCTAGACATTCATTGTTAGAAATAAACATTTGACATTCTCTGTAAAGATTTCCTACTTAAGCTGCAGTTCCCCTTGTTCTAAGGAGGCCCATCTGTACATATCATTGCATTTTACAGTGCTGAACTTAATTCACACCATCCTAAAAGTGCACGTGAAGACAGTTACCCATGATGGCTCCTTGCCTTGAGTGACCTTGATATCTGTCATTAAATTTAGTTTTCTCTTCAGTCCTTTAGTATTTAGAGTGAAACAGAAACAAATGCCTCAGAACACACAAGAAAATAAAAATCTGTTAGATCAAGTGGGAGAGTCCCTCATGTCACTATACCCGATAGATACGTATGATGTGGATTTGAGATCTGTCTTCACTTTCTCTTGAGTCATGGGGTTTTGGTGGGGTTTGTTTGTTTGTTTGTTTGTTTTTGTTGTTTGGGGTTTTTTTTTTTGACTTTGAGAATAGCACTGTCATCTACTTACCTCAGGTGCAGACCATGGACTACCAAACAGATGGCTGATTTGTTTCTGTGCCTGAATGCAGTTTCTTCTCATTTTTCATCAATACTGTAGCATAAGGGAGATCTCTACTGAACGGGGATAAAATTCTCTTTGACTTCCATTCTTATAATAACTTAGAGGGTAGCATTTTTCCTTCGTAGTATCTAGTATCTTACCCAAATTCTCCATCATGAAGCTTTCTTGGAATTATGCTCTTAACTGAAATACGTTGCTCTGAATTAGCTTGTTTTAAAAATATTCAGTCATTGCAGTAGCCCAGTAGCCACTGTGGCTTACTGCTCTCAGTTAAGTAGCTATGTGTATTGCCATTGATTCCAGCTTGTTTCAGAATCAGAAAGCCCTGATTCCAGGATAAGAAATATCCTTTCAAGAATAGAAAAACTAAATCAAATTGTACAAAAGAGATTTGAAAAGTAGTGAGTAAAATGTGTATACTCTTGTTGAATGTTACCTTGATTTATCTAAATCTAAGAATAATAGGTCTCTGGCTGGTTTAATTTCCCCTTAATTAATAGAACAAAGACTATAGAGACTAGAAGAATAAATCCTACATCAATCATGACCTCAGCTGCTCTGTAGCAAAAGCTTGCGGTGAGCCATTGAGAAGGAAGAGATAGAATAGTGAACTGCAGATTTAGGTAATCATTATTAAAATCTAATGGTGTTTGGAGATACAAATAATTAAATAAGGAGGGATGGAGAAATTGTCTAGCTCTTTTGACATTATACTATAAAGATTTCCTAAATGTTTCCACCACAATTCACGTTGCCAGGCAGCTGGGCCAAGCATGTATCTGGGAAGCAGAAGGGATGAAAGGAGCGTGTCCTGGCATCTCATGGGGGCTGCACGGAATCTATCAGTCCTATGGATTGTTGAAAAGGGATTTGTCAAATCAATCAACGTTTTTGCCCCTCTGCCAGCCCACAGTATTGGATGTTTCCAACGTAGCTTTTCAGGTTATGGAGGGGTAGAAGTGATGGTGCTGTAAAGCCACTGATTTCCCTTTCTTTTTTCAGTGGTAATTCCACCTCTCCTAGAGGGACACTCAGTCCTAGAAACTATTTCTTTAATGTTTCTACTTCCACCCAGATTTTTAACAGATGTCTAAAGCTGCAGCTACTCTGAAGGGTGAATGAGACCATGACTCTGTTGGCTGGTTGGGCTTTTATGTATTCCATATGGAAGTAAGAAAAAAAATTTAAACAATATTTTAGTGCTGACAACCGTGTCAAGAAGAGCTTAGCTAGCAAGAAGAGCAGGAATGGTCTTTATGAACTCCTTGGAGGCTTGCAGTTCTGTCCTTATGAAAAACAAAAGAAACAAAGAAAAAACTTGAAGAAAAAAAATGTGCTATATTACTTGTTGCTTTGTCAGTTTTGTTGTGCACAAGCTGGAGAATGTGAGGAAGTGGGGGAGATGATGGGTTAAGACAGACTTGTGAGATAAGTGGCAAAGAGTTGACTATAGTCTTAAATCCCACTGCGCGTGCCCTTATCACTGGGAAGGTATGGCCCTGCACCTTGGACCTCTCTTACACATTGCACACAGTGAATTACACGTCACACACTTCATTCTCAAATCCCTGCAGTGTTTACTTGATAGGTTGCCACTTCTGGTTTATACCAATGTAAATTAAATCTGAATTGGGTGTCGGTGCACACCTTTTCCTTTTCCTGCGCAGAAGGTGCTGCTGGGAAAGCCCTGCTTTTCCTGAGGTTCTCAAGCGTTCCATATCTGATTAGTTTGCATTCATGGATAGATTCAGTTCTCTTTAATTTTCCATGCCCAGTTTCAATGCTGTCAGGTAAAATATTAAAACATCAGAGAATGGCAAAAACTTTTTTTGTACAATGGTTCTATATCTGGGATACTGCCATGATTTTGTCTTCCTACTTATGTTCTGTGTTACTTTCCTTTTATTATATTACATTTTGGTAATCTAACTTAAAGAATTTTGATCTCACAAGCTATTTCAACACTTACCCTCAGTCAGTTTATGATTAAAATAAGTAATCAGTAGTTTGCTAAAATCAACATATATTTTAAAAATTTTATATGAATAATGAGACCCTGGGGGGGATTCTCAGCATCACAAAAAAGATTTTGTAAAAGCTGTGTTTGGCACCACACTGTGTTGATAAGGGTTACTGCAGTGTTATTTTGAAGCTTCATATCCACATGTACTTTGGTGGGTAGGGTCACAGGGTGGCACAGCATGGATGCTGTCTGGAGCTCGTCTGGAAGATTAAGTCTGTGATGAATCCCGGCATGCGCAGTCTAGTCAGGAAGTTCTGGCTTTGGGCAGAGTGGAAACCAGATATATTCTGGCACCTTTGGTGAATATTGGTTATTGTTTAAATGATCCAAAGTGAACACAAGAAGTAAAAATTTTTCATAACAGGTTCATGTGACCTGAAAAAGATCCCTGTATTCTCATCAGGGAAAATATAAAATTAAACAAAACTGTTTACAAAGTAAAAAATACATTGTAAAAAATGTCAGTTTTGCAGAAATTGCCATTGGAACTTGATATTGTACTCCAGAAAGGCTCCTTCTCTGCAGCACTTTTCTTACAGAAAATACCCCTAATTTACATTACCCTGTCCTTGAGTTCAGTGATTAAAAACTGATCCTCTTCTTCTGTCCTTCCTGGGAAAGTGATAGGAGTTTTTTACATGTGGGAAATGGGAGAGGGAGTCTGTGTGGTCCCTGGAGAGGGACCCTACATGGATGTAACATGCCATCTTCCAACGCAGCGAGCGTTTCACCCACAAAGCTCCCTGGAGGTATTTTGCCTCAGGAGCACTAGTCTGTATGATTTCTAATCCAAGGTGTAACATAAGAATATAATTAACTAATACAATATAATTAATCAGCAAGATGCCCTTTTGAGTCTTGAGAATGAGATTTCCTTCCCACTACTTAACAGTTCAGTCCTGTTGTCCTTTTTTTGCGCAGCGCCTGGCTGTGCAGGCATTCCCGGGAAGGAGCGGGGCTGTGTACGAGGAGCACTCTGCCTCAGCGAGGGTGACAGAATGAGGCCTTCTGTGAGCTCGCTCCCATCACAACCAATTACTCCTTGTTAAATACGTCTGTAACTATGGAGGGAATCAAAACTTTCAGCAGTGCTTCAGTGCCTGCAGAGAGCAGAGTTGAATGCTCTCAGTGGGAAGGTCACCCACGTGTGTCCCCAAGTGAGAGGGGACATCAGCTGGCTGTGAAGATAACACCTCTCTAATTGTTAGGGATTGTCCTCATCGCAGGATTATACAGAGCTCAGCTTGTTCTTCAGTTTGATGTAATTAGTTCAGGTTCATTCTATGTCCAACTCACCAGTCTGGTAACTTACAGCACCGATTCATTAAAGTCATAATTGGTCATCATATTTATTTAACTGCTAAGTTATTTTCTATACTGAGTGAATATACTTAGCTACTATTGGGAGAGAATTTGTTAATCTAATTAAAAATGGCATACATATGAGGCTCATAGACTTATTAGGAATGGATAAGAAGTTAAGAAGCAAGCTCTTTTAAAGCATTGTATTGTTAACCTTGACCACAGTGTCTTTCCCTCGGTATGATCCTTTTAACCAAATGAAAAATTAATAAAGAACATATCCACAGACCAGGGGCCACTGGTCCAGGCAAGCTACAGCTAACTATTTTAGGATAGATGAGGAAAAAAAAGGAATTATCTTATCTCGGCATTTCCAGTAGACTCTTTATCCTGCTTTTAGTTTATAAGAAAAGCATTTTCCCCTCTTATTTCTCATGTATTATCAGAATGTACTGTCTCTTGCCATGAAGGAGGATTGTTTTTATTTATTAATATTGAGTAATTGATATATAAACAGAATATCTATACTTAGTTAAATAAAAACTTATATATGTAGAAATAAAATATCTTACACGTTCCGTGTATGACTACAATCACTATTTTGATGTGTTTACTATGCAAAAAATATATTAACTTGTAGCACTGGAGTTTCATACAATGAAAAAGTGAAGCATTTAGGAACTTAATTTTATTTTGCAGTTTATACTTTAATGATTCTGTAATGAGTTTGCTTTCCTCAGAAATAAAGCAAGTGTTGGGAATCTGATGGCATGGTTCTGCATAGCCTGCCGTAATTGCAATGCTTATTTTATTCTGCTCCAGTGCTGCAGCAGAATGTTTTAAAGAAAAAGGGGCCTAGGCTTTTCTCATCAGAAAGCACCATCTAGTGTTAGTTTTGAAAACTTTGGCCCAAACTATAAAGAACAATGTAAAAAACTAACCAAACAAACAACCAAAAACAACAACAACAAAAAAACCAACAAACCAAACCATCTCAGGATTTCACTGTAAAATAAATGAAAAGTCTTGAAAGAAGAAATGACACTGGCTGCACAAGTCAGCGTGCTGGTTCGTGGGACTAGTGTAGTACAAAGATTTCCTTGGCACTCTGAGTAGTAAGCTCACTCTAGGGTCCTTCCTATTTGAATAATCTCTCACCAGCATATATTTTTGATCTCTTGCATTCCAGCCTGCGATACAGGGCAGAAACATTTCCTTGTGACCTAGATGCTTGTGGAATGACTGTATTTCATACAGAATGTGGGAGACATGACTTCATTCAGCAGGCAGGATGCTGTAGTGAAATCGGAGGTGAGTTGGGTTGTTTGTTTTTTGTTTGTTTGTTTTTCTCCTAAGTATGCTTATTCTTGTCCCAGTGTTAAAGACCTTTTTTCTTCTAGTTCATGTGGTTTTTTGTTTAGGCTTGAATCTAAATCCATTCACCCATTGTGCAGCACTCGGCGGAGTGACTGTGTTCTCACCAAGCCTCTAGAGTCGCCTGGCTTCTTTGCAATAGCAAACCCCAGATGATTAGTTCCCAGACTTCTGTGATACAGGAGAAAGCTTAAGTTTTGGTGGGGTGAAAATGAGGAGGACTAGCTGTGGAAAGAGGATGCTGCTTTCCTTACAGCTCATGTGCTTGTGGTTCTGCAAAAAGGGATACCTGAGCTCTCTCTGTTACCCCAAAGAGCATTTTATACGTGTTCCAAGAAAGCGTTTCCTGCAGAGCGTGAGGATTTCAGTGGAGGCTGCTGAGGAAGACTTGCCATTGCATTCCCTCCAGGCCAGGGGTTAGAACAGCCTCGCTGATGCAGGTGAAAGCTCTTTATTGTGTTATCGTGCTCTGGCTAGTGAGGAAAGCAGCTGGCTTTCTGCTGATAGGACCAGCAGATTGTGTGAATGATTCTGAAAGTTAGAGTACTCGGAGTCCTCTTATCTCAGTAGGAGCTCTAGATTTAAACTCTCTCTGTGAATTGCTGGTGTATAAGGTACGTACTGGTGACTGCTGTAAGCAAAGTCTTAGATATGGTATAGCGAATGTGACATACAGTTATCTCCTCTGGGAAAATGACAAAATTAAATTCGAGGTTTAGCTGGAAGAAGGATGGAGCAGATTTTAGCTTGCCTCCTCTCTTGAATGTATAATGTTTAATATATAGAAGATTTTAAAATTTCAGTCTCTGCAGACCAAACACATGTGTAACAATAGTTATAAAGAATTTGATCTAAAACCCACTGGAGTCTAGGAAACATTTTCAGTAACTCTGCTGAGGATTTTGGATCTGTCCAGAAGTAATCTTTTTGATTAATCAAGTATAGCATAGCATGTTGTGAAGAAATTTAAGGTTCATAAATAAAGAACTGGCTAATAGCTAGGGCAGCCTTAGCAGAGTTCCTCAGTGAATCAATATCTTCTTACGTTGAAATAAGGTCTACAGTTTTAGAGAACAATTTTATATGTGGCAAGATTTTGGCTCTGGAGAAAAAGGATGAAACAAACTAAGTGATGTCCTATGGGTCCTTTAAGGAATTCCAACAAAATAAAGAAGGGCTGGAAAGAAGTTAAATGGTTAATAAAAAAAAAACAAAACAAAACACCAAAACAGTTGAAAAGGCATGTGAAAGCAACTCAAATTGTTTTAGACTAAACAAAACTGAACCATAACATTAGAATATAATGTTTCAGAAGATTTGGGATTTAAATGAAGTGTTATCTTTTGGGGAAGAGGTGAAAATGGAGGAACGTTCTTTTTCTGAAAAATCGTGTTATTTAACCCAATAAGGACAGTGAAAGCAAGTGGAGAGGGTATTAGAGTCCTACAAGGAACTGCTTACCAAAGCCAGGCAGCTTGGATTGAGTATTCGCAAGTCAGATTGCACTTGCTAACAAACACAAAGGGAGAGTTCACGGTCAGAGCTGAGTTTCTGCATGGGCAGAATCTTACCCTGCGGTAGTTGTCAGAGACGTGATTCACAGACCTCTGTTATCCCTTCCATTCCTGCTAATACACTGACAAAGAAAAACGTCAGAGAAGTTATAATGCAATAAAACACTCTCTGATCCTTACTCTGGCATGCTTGCTAAGGACAGGTGAAGCATGGATTGAATGCCAGAGGGAAAAAAATGATTGAAATTTGGCATGCAACTTAATTATAAGATCATGCAATTTATTGAACATAATCTACATTAATCCATAGCTTTTTTATTTAAGTTGAAAGATTAACGGAGTAACTCAGGTTTTGGAGCCATCCCTGAAACATTAAACTTGAGAAACAGAACATGACTGTTTACAAAATTGACAAGTTGATCCCGGCTCTCCCAGTACAAACCAACTTTCTTAATGCTCTGGCTTCCTGAATTGACAGTTTATATCAGAATCATAGATGGCTTTCTGAATTTTACATTAAGTTTTCAAGGTAGTAGAAAGACCTTAAAAATATAGACTTCATATATTTAGAACTCAGAAGATATCTGAAATACATGCCAAAATATCTCATTGTATTTAAGATAACTTAAGAATTTTTTTTTTTTGTAGCTGGATTAATGCTACTAGAATATAGAGGGGGTGATGTGTGCAAAGGCAAATAGAAGAAATAGTTACACGTTATTTTCTGCCTGCATGGAAGCTGCATTCCTGGGTTTTATTTCAAGCTGCAGGTGAATTAGAGAGAGAGATTTACTACATATATGCACACACTATATGTATGGATATTTAGTCATTGTCAGTGTTCTTTAATGTTTGACCTGTAAAATTTTCCCAGAGGAATGGACCACTGAACTGTAAATTTGAGTGAATGTAGTTTGTAGTTACATTTTGCAGTCGTCCTAGAAACAGTCCATGGACCTACAGACATTGGGAAGCCTGGCCTGGGAACTAGTTTTAAATATAAATACATGCAGTTACAAGCTGTGAGCACCTGATGGCAATAGAAGGACATTTGAAAGATTTCAGTGCTGTTCTGCTTTTAATTCAGTGGAATCGAAAACAAAGGACAATAAAACTGCATTGACCCCGTTGTTTGAAAATGATGATTAGTAGGAACAGATATTTTGCCCAATGAAGCATGATTTTCTATTGGGAAGATCCAGCATTTCACAGACAGTAGACTTTAAGAGAAATTAATTAGAAATTATCTCAAATGCCAGTTTGTTTAAATTTGAAGATGCAAAAATAAACTTTGTAATGCGTTAGTAGCGGTATTAATATTAATGAGAGCATGCAGCTTTTCTTGTTGCCACAGTCGCAGGAAAACATGGAAAAATAGGGAGCACATCTGCTGTGTTCATGGGAGCACAGCGAAGAGCTGGCTCGACTGGCAGTGCCCAGGCCGTGCAAGACGTGGCCCAGCACGTCAAAGGGCACCTGGGCAGTTGTGGAAGCAGCAGATATTGGCGCGGGAGCATCACCAATGTCACTGGTACGTTTCTGGTTACGTAACGTAGGTGTTCCCAGTGCTGAGGAGAGTTGGTTGTCTCACCAGCCCAAGGTATGACTGTTTTTCAGAGGTGCTCCTTCCCCAGAGGCCTGTGGGGGATCTCAAACAGGGAGTGAAAGTTTTTTGGGGGTTTTTTTTTTTTTTTTTTTTTTTTTTTTTTTTTTTTATCAAAATGTGTTGTGGCTGCAAGTTTTATCACAGCCAGAGTGAAGCTAACCTGTTACTGTGTTTGATATTGAAAACATGACCAGGTGCATGAGCTAAGAGCATAATGAAGGTTTCAATTGTGCTGAACTTTGACCATGAATCAGTACAATATTTTTCAACAGATGTAGTTGTATGTTGATGAATATGTTTGTATATGTAGAAATAAACACACCCACACACATCTGGATGAGGACAGTAATGATGTATTAGTGACTAATGTGAAAAAGCCTGCAGTCTACAAGGTGTTAAAATAGAACTGGTAGCAACTTAATGGGTAACGTCTTTTTAAAGGAGACATCTGTGGGCAGTAGAAAGTTACCTTGAATCTATAGCAGCATTTAACATCTCTGGTTTGGTTAACAGATGGCAGACAGAAAGCTGTAAAAGAGTAAGACTGAATTAAAATGCATATAACCCAATCTGTTTCCTCTAATAATCTGGAAGACCTTGGCAGAAGTCTGAAAGCTCAGCTGGTTGCAGGAAGACTAGGTGATATATTCTCCAAGGTACCATAGGGAAGACATTTTTCAGTCTGCCACAACAATAATATTAAGCAGCAAATAACAAGGCAGACTCTGAATTTAGCTACTGGTTTATGTATGACACCCTCCACTCTTCACAAAGCTCTCTTTCTGGCCTAACCTCAAACTGTAGGGACTTGAATCTCTTTTCCTTCCTTCTTGTTATACTGACTAGCCTGTTTACCCGGAGGATGGAAGCACCTGACTTCTGATCTCCAGCGAGCTGTTCCTTTTCACTGATTTAGCTTTCGTGTTAAACACTCAGTGTATGAGGAATAATAAAAACTAGAGGGAGAAGACCCCATTAGCTTTTTAAAAATCAAGTACTCCTTGTTAGTTCTGCATGGAAACTGATCTACATTCATGTTCCTAATTTTCTTCCTGACATACATTTTTTTAGATTGTCCAGGCAAGTGAGCTACATCAGCATGTAAACTGCCCTTTCAGCTTACACACTGGATTTTCCTTCCTTAAAACCTTAAGAAAACTGTACTGAAAAGTGAAGTTGGGGTCAGCAGTATTTCTGATTTAAAAGTATATATGTGATCTGCTCTTGGCCATTTAAATATCTATAGAAAATCCATTTGCCCACAATTGAGGCACATGAAGACTGAATGGGGAGAAGGAGGAGGGTCAGATTTGCTGCTCAATTCTCTATTTCCATTTTGATTTATCACATTATTTTCACTCTTTCTAGTAGAGGCAGAGCTGGGCCTATAGATTGGTTATGGTCAAAGGCTTATTATTTTCTGACCCCACTGTTATTAGAAACATCTGTCATCTTTGTGGCATTCTGGAAAATGTATGCTATAGATATTTGGTAATCTTTACTAAAAGTGATAAACTGACTTCAATTAGAAGAACAGAAGGGGAATCCCATTATTACAGGATCATTCCATGGCTAGTGCTATTGCTTGGACGGTTAGAGAAGTTGTGCTGCTGTTCAGGAAATATCATTTGACTTTAAAAACAAGGCAGCAAATCTCTTTTGCCAAAAAAGGGCTATTCCTGCAGTGCTCTATTCAACAGCTTCCAAAATTCACGGCTCTTGTCACTGCCTCTTGTCATCTTTCTTTATCTTCGTTGTATATGGATAGTTTGGAACACTAAGGGTTATTCTGCTGCTTTGTCTATATTTTTATTCTCTGTTTCATGTTCTGAGTCTGCATTAACATGTCTACAGTTCTAGGCAATTTCATGGACCTACTAGATGATAAGAAGGGTCATTAACACAAAAGAGTCATGACAAGTAAGACAATTTGGTATAAAGCCCAATGAGAAGCGAAGAAATAGAGATGAAGAAATAATAATTTCATATAACAGGATTACATACAGCGTTCTTTCAGAGCGACCTTCTCTCTGGTCTGCCTTTGTTTGTTTGACCCCAGGTTATATCCGTACGGTGTGATGAAGACAAGCTAACACGCTGACAAAAGCAAGCTAGCCAAGGCACTCTGTACCACAGCACACCCTCATTTTTACTTTGTTAAATGTTTTATTTCCTTGCAATCCAAATTTGCAGGGTCCTTTTTTGTTTAGAAGAATACCTTGGCATTATTTTGTCAATATGACGATCTGAAAAGTTTCTGTAAACATTTGCTGGTCAGGTCATGGCCATCTTCAATAATAGATATTCCTTTCATTTCCATTTTACAGAGGGAGATTTGAAGCACATGGTTAAACAGCTTTCCTGAGGTTGCATTGTTCATTGCAAAGCTGGGCCAAAATGTTGCATGCGAGCAAATAGCTTTTTGATGTATGTAACAGCTGTTCATTTCTCACAGCACGTCTCTCTCATTTTAAGCACTTGCTCTGATACCAGGAGCTTGACATTATGATTAAGATGTTATTTAAGTACCCAAAAAAATCACATTGATTTGGATTTACAGAAGCCTTTTGGATTCAAGGATAAGGAAGGCATTATAGTACTTCACAGAAAGTTTGCTTGGCTTGTTTGTTTTTCTCTACCATTCTGTGTAGCTTTAAACTTTGGTGCAAAAAGTCATCATTTGGTAACAGC
>JAAGAY010143225.1:0-62154 GCA_011801015.1 Ardeotis arabs | reverse complement strand
TTCCAGGAGAATCTGCTCCATGACCTTGCCAGGCACAGAGGTGAGGCTGATCGGCCTGTAGTTGCCCGGGTCCTCCTTATTCCCCTTTTTAAAAATGGGGGTTATGTTCCCTCTCTTCCAGTCATCGGGGACCTCACCAGACTGCCACGACTTCTCAAATATGATGGCCAGTGGCTTGGAAACTTCATCCGCCAGTTCCCTGAGGACCCACGGATGGATCTCATCAGGTCCCATGGACTTGTGCACCTTCAAGTTCCTCAGATGTTCCCGAACCTGCTCTTCGAGTACAGCGGGCGGTTCTTCATCCTCCCAGTCCCTGCTTGTGCCTTCCACAGTGTGGACAAGAGCTCTTGTTCGTGAAGACTGAGGCAAAAAAGTCATTGAGTACCTCAGCCTTCTCCATGTCCCCGGTAACCAGGACACCGGTTTCCTTCTGGAGGGGGAAGAAGAAAAAACTGTTCTTCTCCAAGCTGAAAATTCTGCTGCTGAAAATTTATTTTGGATGTTAATATAGAGATGACTGGTTTTACACTGCAAATAATTTCAATAAATTATTTTCTGCAATCTGTTGGTATGAAACTTATCTGCTAAATAATTTCATTAGCAACTACACCTCAGGCATACTTTATGTGGAATATTTTTCAAAATTTATTATGATAGCAATAATAATAATAATAACAACAACTTTTAAAATCTCATATAATCATAGAACGGTTTGGGTTGGAAAGAACCTTGTACTGGGGACTCCAGAGCTGGATTCAGTACTCCAACTGGGGTCTCTCAAGGGAGGCGTTAAGAAGGGGACAATCATCTCCCTTGACAGGCTGGCCAGGCTTCTTCTTACATAGCCCAGAATGCAACTGGCTTTCTGGGCTGCAAACACACATTGCTAGCTCATATCTAATCAGATTTTTCATTGACCAGTATCCCCAAGCACTTCTCTACAGGTCTGCTTTCAGTGCAGCAAGTATGGTTGTAGTTCTATAATATTGTAATGCAATACTGCTTTGAACTTAGAGCCCATTGGACATAAATGCTACAACCATATATTACTATGTTTGGCCTATCATTTGTTATTTGTATGCTTGTTCCAATAGCAACTATATTAATAGTAACTAATAACATTAAAACATTAAAGAATATATGCAATTAAAATTAATAGAAATACCTTGGTACTAACGCCCATCTTACATTTTAATAATGCAGGTCTATCATTTGTCCTTTTCTGCAGCTTAATATTGTCTGTTTTTAAGGACAAAAATTACATTACACTTGTTAGAAGTTATTTAAATGTCATTAAATAGAACAAGATACAGAGGTGAATATCAGAATTTCTTTTTTGTTTATTATGTTGAGTGTATCTATCTCTTTTCTATTTGTTTCCCCCAAGAATCTTAAAACTATCAAGCAGAATTAACAATTGTATCCTGGGGTAAGTTATTCAGCTGGTATGAAAGAAGACATGACATACTTTATTTGCAACACCAGACTACATCTTTATGATGTTGTTTATCTCCAAGATCAATTATAAGGTATACAAACAGCAGAAATTTACTTAAAATGTTTTGAAACTTTACAGACCCCTTAGGTACAAAGATGATTGATCATAGTGATCTGTCTCTCTGGGAGATGAAGCCTGGAAGTGAATCTTCCTGGAGACTGCAAGCACCATCCTCCATATCATCTAGAAAGGGCAGCATAATCCCTCTAAGGGCTAAAGCAGTGACCAAATACTCCAAGACCAAGAGTGAAGAAGTAAGCTAGTTTAGTTCCCATTAGAATGCTTGAAATTAAGTACAGATTCATGCATTTTCAGTTAAATCTAAAAAGCATTAAACTTTATGGATAAGGAGTATGAATCCTTTTGTCTAGCTCTTCAAGGACCAGATGAAGTTCTGTATAAATTCTGAGAAAGTGAATTAACAAGAATAAGATATAATAACCCACTTAACTGGTACAAGTTTTACAGAGTTGTGAACAATGGAAGGGGTTTGTAGATACCATTTTATGGACAGTAACTTATTTCCACTGAGGGCTTTCAAGTGAAAACACAATTGAAAGAGAAATCTCCCAATGGAAGACAAAATCTGAAAGAAAAAAAAAGGATACAAAATATAAAGCACCATGCAATAACTAAAACAAAGGTATCTATAGTGTTTCTGCAACAAACCAAAGCTACTGTGAGCTTCGAATAACTTTTATACTTATGAGCAGAGAGCTCGAAACTAAATAAAATGCTAACTACTAGCCAGATTTCCCCCCAGGGTGATTTTCTGGCCTTAGCCTTACACCATCTACAGGTTAAGCTCGACCTTCTACAGACACACAACTAAATGAAATGGAGTGAGAACACCACAAGTTTCAAAGCTTTTATTTCAACCCTGCAAACAACTGCACCATGGCATTTACCCTTCCAGTAGGCAAAAATCAGATCTAGTGAAAAGAATTACAACATCTAGGTAGTATAATTTTAAACCAGATCTACAGGGATTCATTAGGGAATCTCCAAATAGTGCTAAATGACTAAGGAACGCAGCTGTTACTGATGTTTGACGGGACCTATGTTCCTAGATCCACTCAGTACATTTGAAAATCCCATTTCATACACTTGCTTCTTTGTCTGTGTTAGGAAATATTTTGTCATGGAGACTACCACAACAGTTGCTGTGAGAATGCATTAACATTCCACTAGTGTCTTCAAAACATTAAGTGTTTTAAGTACTAGACTATTTATTCAAATTCAAATAGATTTGTAAAATAAATTAATTAAGAGAAGAAAAATTTAATTGAGTGGTTTCAGCTACAACGCTAAAATGAACTCTCTTCCTACTGATTGTGCCTATTGACATTTCTTCTTTAGCTTGCAGTGCTGAATCTTCAACACGCTGGGAATGAATACTGAAATGTGGGTGATACTCAAATTGGGTGAAATTAAACAAGAGTTCAAGCACCTAAGGATCTATGTGTTGCACAGGGTGCTGAGGATTCATACCTATGAGACAAGATGAAAGAAAGTACTCTAAAAGCTGTCAGTATTGTACCTTTGTGGCAAACCACCAGATGTTACACATACTCTTCCTAAATTTTTCTTCACAGTGATTAAGCACAATTTTTAGTCTTGAAAAAAATCTCTATATTGCTAGATATGTGTCAAAGGTTCGCTGTAATACAGAGGTACTTAAAAGACATGATACTTAGAGATCTAAACTGAGTGCCACAGGTTGTCCTTCTGTGGAGACTTCAGGATTCTCAAATTTACTGATTCTTGTTCACAAGCACACTGTTGGTATCAGAAGAGAGCACTGGATTTAAAAGAAGTCAAACTAATTCTCTTATTAATAGCATAGCACATGGTTGCTTATATTTTTGAACACAGTAGTGCAATTATTAAATTAATTTTAGCTCTTATCTAAATTTTTAATGTCATTATTACTTGGAGCTCAGCAGCTAATTAATGTTCTGAGACATAATAATAATAAAAAGGACCTTTCAGTTTATTTTTAAATGTTAATACTAGAGATTTATAAGTTTTCAAACAATTTCCTTAAAATATTAGATCCCTGAATATTAGGTAGTTCTCTGTGTTTCAAAATACAAGGTCAAAAGAGAAAAAATATTATTTTCTACACACGAATATGACTGTTTCATGGTTGTCAATAGAAAAATCTTCCTTAATTTCATTAGCAACAACTATATTTCAGTTGAAAAAAAAGATAGTTTATCTCGAAGAAATCTATTTGTGAATGGAGTAGAGTCAGATGGAGTGGATAGACACTAAGGATAAAATGTGCTGAAAACCTAATATTAAGAGTTTGCATGTTATTTGCTCATCTTCTGATTATCATAGAATCCTAGAATGATTTGAGTTGGAAGGGACCTTTAAAGATCATCTAGTCCAACCTCCCTGCCATGGGCAGGGACATCTTTCTCTAGATCAGGTTGCTCAAAGCCCCATCCAATCTGACTTCCAAGGATGAGGAATCCACAACTTCTCTGGGCAACCTATTCCAGTGTCTCACCCTCAGTGTAAAAAATTTCTTCCTTATATCCAATCTAAACCAACCCCCTTCCAGTTTTAAAATAATTCCTTCTTGAATTATCACAACAGGCCTGGTGAAAAGTCTCTCTCTGTCTTTGTTATAAGCTCCCTTTATATATCAAAAGACTACAGTAAGGTCTCACTGGAGCCTTCTCTTCTCCAGGCTGAATAATCCCAACTTTCTCAGCCTTTCTTCATAGGAAAAGTGTTCCAGCCCCCTGGTCTTTTTCGTGGACCTCCTCCGGACCTGTTCTAAGAGCTCCACGTCTTTCTTGTACTGGGGACCCCAGAGCTGGATGCAGTACTCCAGGTGGGGTCTCAAAAGAGGAGTTAGAGGGAGAGATCACCTCCCTCGATGGGCTAGCCAGACTTCCTCTTATGCAGCCCAGGATGCAATTGGCTCTCTGGGCTGCAAACACATATCAAATTTTTGATCAACCAATATCCCCAAGCCCTTCTTCACAGGGCTGCTTTCAATCCCTTCAGCCCCCAGCCTTTACTGATACTGGTGATTGCCTTGACCCATGTGCAGGACCTTGGACTTGGCTTTGTTGAACTTCATGAGGTTTGCAGAGGCCTACTTCCTGAGCCTGTCAAGGTCCCCCTGGATGGCATCCTTTTCCTCAAACAAATCAACTACACCACTCAGCTTGGTGTCATCCACAAACTTGCTGAGAGTGTACTCAATCCCACTGTCTATGTTGATGATGAAGATATTAAATAGTACTGGTCTCAGTATGAATCCTTGAGGAACACCACTTGTAACTGGTTTGTGCTTGGACATTGAGCCGTTGACTGTAACTCTGTGGATGGGGCCAACCAGCCAATTCCTTATCCATCTAACAGTCTATCCATCAAACCCATATCTCTCCAATTTAGCAACAAGGATGCTCTGTGGAACCATATCAAAGGCCCTACAGAATTCAGGGTAGGTTACATCAGTTGCTCTTCCCTTGTCCACCAACACAGTCACTCCATCATAGAAGGCCACTAGATCAGTCAGGCACAATTTGCCCTTGGTGAAGCCATGTTGCCTCTCTCTAATCACCCCCCTGTCTTCCATATGCCTTGACATAGCTTCTAGGAGGATCTGATCCACGATCTTACCAGGCACAGAGGTGAGGCTGACTGGTTGGTAGTTGCCAGTGTCTTCCTTTTTACCCTTTTCAAAAATGGGCATGATATTTCCTTTTTTTTCCAATCACTGTGGTCTTTGCCTGACTGCCACAACTTTTCAAATATGATTGAGAATATCTTGCAACTACACCAGTGAATTTCCTTAGGACCCTGGGATGCATCTCATTATGTATGTTCAGATTCCTCAGACGGTCTTGAACCTGATCTTCTCTTTTCATGGGAGGACTCCATTTCCCCACTCCCTGACTTGAGATTCAGGAACTCAGAAGATTCAGGAAGAGAAATTGCTATTGAAAACTGAGGTAAAATATTATGTAATTGTATAATGTAATGGTAGAATATGTGCAAGTTAAAGTAGTGGCTTGTGGGAATAGTTATGTTTTATAGACCTCATGTCATATTATTAGCTTCTGTATTTTTGACTATTATTTGGTGCTACTCCAATCTTTGCCAGTCTTTGACATGAAATTACGTTTTAGAGTGCAATCCAAGCAAGCACTTCATAAAATTTTTCCTCCATCTGCATTGAAATAAGACCGTAGATATCAACTTGATTTGAACAAAGAACAGTGATGACTTTTTTTTTTTAATTTTTTAGCTCATTCATTGATGAAAGCTTGCATAGAAAATGTGCTGTTAGGGCTACACTCTGATCCTTATTCACAAGAAATAGTATTCTTACTTCAATACAACCACTAGCAGGTGAAGACAATAGTCAGTGAGATAAATGGAAGCAACATATCTCTTTCAGAACTCAGCGTAGACTGGGAAGCATTTGCTTTCTCGACTCCTGCATCTTCAGAGTGTTTGTTCAATATATTTGAGATAGGTGCGTTCAGAGCTACATGTATTTTAAGAGCAGCTAACATCTACTTTATTGAACTACCACACTGACTTTATGAGCAAATACAACAATTTTATTTCAGTCTCTATAATCTTTAAAAATTCTATCCTTGCAAAATTGTAATAATAGCATACTTCCACAGAAATGTATCAAAGAAAGAATTACACTATAGATGTACTTTATTGTCTGCATTTCAGTTTCTCTGGATATAGAATAACAGGGTACATATTCAAGGAAAATTACCTTTCCATGTTTTTACATGAAAAAAAAAGTTCTTATAATAAAATTTGATTAAATAGAACTTCTTTATTCTGACATACAACTTTGTTTAAGAGATCTTTTTTTGTAGTAGGGTGATATTTGTTCATATGAAAGCCGGCTTTCCCTCTTTTTATAGTTACCTAATAATAAAATTATCATAAACAACTTCTAAAGTACAGGTAAATTATAAAGATTCTATGTGAAATCTAAACAGTGTTTTTGTTTGTGTCGTATCTCAGTACATTAAACTATCTCTAGCCTGAAACGCTTCACTACTGAAGAAAATTAGAGATCGACAGCCGCCAAACGATGTGAATTCTCCCGAAGTACCCTAATTACAGAAAAGAGCTGTACAAAAATAGCTTTCTTCTGAGCCACTGGGAAAATTTCTGGTTTTAACAGCCTTGAAAAGTTCTCATTCCTTACCTGTCGTGAGGTGGCTTAGTGGCTGCACATTGAGACACTGGTTCCAGACCTCTGTAAAGACAATCATAGAACTTGGAAACTGCATTTGTGCTTTTATATGCATTAGCATATCTCTCTCTTTTTTTCCAATATTCTAATTAGTATTTTAAGAATATTGTAGTTTAAGCTCTATAATAGTTAAAGCTCTGGTCTAGAAACTGGTTGGGATTTGGAAAATTTGAAAATAAAACTGTGCTTGTAGGAAATATCTTTGGCTGTATTACATTGTCAAATTTTAAGCCATTGCACCTTTAGTAATATTTGGCAGATACTTGAGGACACACGAAACAGGAAACTTCCACACTATCTTCTAGTATGTTCTCTCAAAGAGCCTAGAAAATCAGAAGCCAGCAGCACCTGTTCTTAGAAAGTCCTGTAACTACCAAAAAGGCTCAGTCCTGTAACGCTGACTACAAAACCCTTTTTATGCCCTTACTCTCTACAACATGGTGATGGATCCTCCTTATTGGGAATGGTCTCTAGCCTAAGCCACACAAAGGAATTGTTGGGAGAGTAATAGGGTCCCATGTTTAACAGTAGAGATGACACAGTTA
This sequence comes from Ardeotis arabs, assembly GCA_011801015.1. NCBI lineage: Eukaryota > Metazoa > Chordata > Aves > Otidiformes > Otididae > Ardeotis > Ardeotis arabs. The sequence continues at coordinate 54,854 of JAAGAY010143225.1, read as the reverse complement.
CAGTACTCAGGACCATTTCCACTCACTATTTAATTTACTAATATAGGCAACAGGAACACCTACTCCTCCATTTATTGTGTCAACTGCATGGTTATTCCAGCAATACTGTGCCTGACAAAAAGCACTTTCCTTGTACGAGACAGAAATGAATGCCCTGTTGTATTTCTTGTGAAAAGATATTAGGTAAGTTGCCAGCACTGGAAACAGAAAATGCCTTAGCTTCATGGGGACCAAAAAATTAATGAGACTGTGAAATGGCAGCCACAGCACCATCACCAGGCAGCACATCGTTCCTTGTTTGCATATGAGATGTTTCACTGCTAGGCATGATATTGACCAGCCTAGTCTATGTGCACGCAAAATAAAAACTATTGGAGCCATTTGGTGTATTCCTAGAAGGTATGCTTACATCAGGGGTACAGGCAATTTACTCATTTCCTTACTCTTTCCTAGTGCTATGCTCCAGTCAAGTAGTAGATTCTACCTCTGTCTTCAGTTGGCCCACCTATTCATTGACTGTTTCCACATAGTCTTTCTCCCATGAGATACATACTTGATCAAGAGCAATCTAGCAATTCAGCTGACATTTTCTTGTGAGGATACTTGATGGGGAAAAAAGGCACAAGTGAAATATGGAAATATGCACTGGTCAAGGAAAAGAAGAGATCGGCTTGGTACCGATCACATGATAAAAAAAAATTCTAGTCACTCCTAATCATAGGATCATAAAATGATTTATGTTGGAAAAGACCTTTAAGATCATCAAGTCAAACCGTTAACCTAGCACTGCCAAGTCTACCACTAAATCATCAAGTCACAGCTAGGGCTATCTAAAGTTTTGCTTCTAATTCTTTCATGAAAGAGCTGAGCTAGAAGAAGAATGCTCTTAAAGCATTAGTAGTTAGTTATTCTCCCATTCTTGTTCAGATTATCTGAAAAGAATTTACCAAGCTGTTTCTAAAGCACAGATCTGACCTTTTGAAGATCTCATAAAATGTGGAGGGATAAAGTTTTCAATCAAAGAGAAGCTCTTATATTGACCTGTATTGGATTTGTATGGCAAAGTTCTGGTAATAGGGGGACGACAGGGATGGCAGAAAACAGATCTCAGCAGGACCTGTGGACCTGTGGAGAGAGGAGCTCACGCTGGAGCAGGTTTGCTGGTAGGATTTGTGACCCCGTGGGGAATCCAAGCTGGAGCAATCTATTCCTGAAGGACCACACTCTATGAAAAGGACCACACTGGAGCATTTTGTGAAGAACTGTAGCCCCTTGGAAGGATTCATGTTGGAGAAGTTTGTGAAGAGATGTCTCCCGTGGGAGGGACCCCATACTGGAGCAGGGTAAGAATGTGAGGAGTCCTTCCTCTGAGGAGGAAGGAGCAGCAGAAACAATATGTAATGAACTGATGACAATCCCCATTCCTTGTCCCCCTGCACCACTGCGAGGGGGCAGGTAGAGAACTTGAGAGTAAAGTTAAGCCCAGGAAGAAGGAAGGGATGGGGAGAAGGCATTTTAAGATTTAGGTTTTGTTTTCTCATTATTCTACTCTGATTTTGATTGGTAATAGATTAAACTAATTTCCCCAAGTTGAGCCTGTTTTGCCTGTCATGGTAATTGCTGTGTGATCTCCCTATCCTTATCTCAACCCAAGAGCCTTTTGTTGTATTTCCTCTCTTCTGTCCAGCTGAGGAGGGGAAGTGATAGAGTGGCTTTGGTGGACACCTGGCATCCAGCCAGGGTCAACCCACCACACGACCCTGATGAAGTGATCATATGATGAGGGAAAGTCTGGAGCAGGATGAAACACAAAGGTCTTTCCAGAGATAGCACAAAGGCTCATGAGATAGGCAAGATGTTGGAAGAAGTCACATTCTGCTGAACTGCAGGGTAATTACCAGGGTAATTTGACTCTATTTCCCTTTTGCTCTTTCAGGAATGAAAGTAAATACCAAGCTTTTTTTCAAAATCCTGTCAGTTTAATGTGAGAAATGCAGAGTATATCTGAGATTAAGATCTGAATTTCACATCCCTCACTAAAATTTGTTCTTAAATTTATCTTTTATGAACAGGGAAGATACAAAATAAGCCTTTTTTTCCTCCCTTTACTCATTAGAAAACAACTTCTAGAAAGACATTATTAGTCTAATAGACTCTACTTGTCTATTTCTCTGACCTTGAGAAATGTAATCCTGCGTTTTTATGGCCACCTGGAATGACAAATTAAAGATTATTGTCTTGATCCATTCCTTTGATTATATAGTGCAGGTCAACGCAGGTTGCTACAAATGATGATGTGCTGATTTTTCTTTTTTAGTGGGGAGAGCTGACTCTAGGGATATAATATATATATGTATAAGGCAGTGCTTTTTTTATGATTCGCTTGGGTTTTGTTCAAGGTTTTAGGTTTGTGGGTTTTTTTAAAGATGTGTTATTCTATGTAAGTATTTGAATAAGAAAGAAGAAATAAAATGATGGTGTGGCACAGTTTTCTCAATTCCTTTCTCCTCTTTTTTTTTTTTTAAACATACAGCAGGGAGAAGTAATGTTACAGTAATTTTATTAGAGTAGGTAAAGATTGTCTTCAAAATCATATTACCTAATAAAGTGTATACAATCCCCAGGCTGAGGATTGAGATGTAATAAAAAGAGAGTAGAGATTTTACATAAAATTGTAACTGAGAACTGCAAACAAAATATAATGACTAAGAAGGGAATCATCATTTAAGGGAGCTGTGTATTGTACAGTCACAACACATTCTAAAAATGATTTTATGCTGCACCAACTGTAATAAGCATAAGACATAAATAAAGGTTTCTTAATTCTAGTATAAGGATATGTAGTTTAACCTTCGGACAGTCTGGTGAGAGGTCTTATGCTTTGACAATCGCAAATCTTGTATGTAAGCCCTTAACAGACAAAGTGAAAGTAGCCTGATAAACCCTTTCCAGAGCAGAGCACCCAGCTTACAATCCTCAACCGTTCCTGCTACAGACCCTGGAGGTGCCCAGAGGCTCTGTGGGGACAGCTCTTTTCCATGCTGTTACTGCTGCTATTCAGGGCACACGGTGCTCCAGTAACTATATGGTATCCATGGTGAAAGGGTTCTTTACAATTTGATACCTCCTTTTTTTTCTAAATTGGTCTCTGAAGATTTTATCTCATACTGAACTTATGAAAGCCTGTGGGAGACTCCAAAAGGACATCAGCAGGTTTATGTCTTTTATATACCAGATTATTACTGAAATTAATTAATTTATTAATTAATTATTTACTCTAGCATTACAGTTTATTATCATAATGTATAATACTTAATGAAAAAAACATGTTTTATTCTCAGACAGTTAAATAATTTCCTACTGTAACATCTTGGTCAGCCCAACTCAGATGTGGTGGGCTCAATATACAACAGTGTGTCTGAAAAACTGTGGTAAACCAGTTGAATCTTGGTGTTGAAAGTTTTCAGGAATGTCTTTTGTACAGAATAATGGCAGAAATATTCAGCTATTGAAATTTGAAATCAGAAAGAGTTCTAAGATCTGCATGGTTTAAAAAAAAAAAAAAATGGATCAAATCTGTGCAGGACCCGGCGAATACGACTGAGCTGGCACTGGTGAAAAAGACAGGATTATCTGAAAGCATATTCTTTAATGACAAGTTGGGAAAAGTAGGCGGGAAAAGATACCGAAGAGCTATTTAAGTCATTTGAAAGCACTGATTTTCCAAAAGCATTTAATACAAAGACAAAATTTTGGCATTAGCTTCAAAAAGCATTAAGAGATTGCCTATTTATTCCAGTGCATTGCAATACCAAGGTAGCAAAGCAAACCTCAAGTCAGGCAAACCAGGAACAGACTGCTATGCAACTGAGTTACGTGTGCTTCTGATATTTACGATAATTTATTTTGAATTAGCTTGGCCTTCTTTATAGGCCATGGATTTTTGCCATTTAAGTAACCCACAAAAGAGAAGTGAATAGTGAAGAAAGTAGAACAGGAGTATACACAAACTGTAATATATAACACAAAACAGAGCAACATTCTGGATAAGGAGAATCTCAATATACGAAGTGGATATCTATCCTGAAAATATGAAGTGTCAAAAAGGAAAAGAGTTACTAAGAATAACACACACAAGGTAAATGGAAGAAGAACATAAAGGATAATTCCACACAGTAAGGACATATTTTTGAGCACTTCTGTCCTATTTCAAATAGGCTTCTGGATTTATAGGAAGCAATACCTATCAACTTAATCTTCTCCTAGAGAAACTCACACAGAAATTTGGAGACTTTTGTTTGTTTTAATTGGGTTATTTTGTTTGTTGCTTTATTGTTGTTTTTCTGTTGGGTTTTTTTTTTTTGGTTTTTTTTCCTGCAATGCAGAATAAGGCAAAGGAAAGCAATGAGGTAAATCTAATTATCTAATTAGCTCCTGAGCAGATATCCCATAACATTTAGAATTTATACTGGAATATAAGAACTTTGAGAACAAATATAGGAACAAATTTAGGCCGTGCCATGATATAAAAATTGTTTGTATGGGCAAGGTTAGCTACAAGATTGACCTATACTGTAATGTATTGTAGAAGCTAAAATTCCAGGACTGAAAAAAATTAAAATCAGTGTACTTATTAAAAATTCTGGACAAGATGTTAACGTATGTAAATCTCAGTACAAAAGATACTAGTATTCAATTTAACTGATTTACATGTCTGAACATCAATTATATAAATCTCAGCTCACCACTTTAAAGTCTTTTTAAAGTTAATGAAGGGATCTGGGTGATTCACTTTAACCAAAAGTGAGTGTCTAATACTGGAAAAATAAACTACCATCTTCAATAGTTATTCTAACTGTCTTCATCTTAGTCAATCAACTTCTGAATTGTAGTACTCAGCAAGATGAGTATTATCCTATTAAATATTGCTTGCAATATATTGATGTGAAACAAGTTTTCTACAGAAGTGCTATTAACAGTAAGTCCAAAAATGAAGATAGAATTCCGGCATGTGGCATAAATTGTTGAAATTGAAAGGATGGAAGAACCTGCAAAATAAATTAATTTGATGATTGCAGAAGATAATTGATTTGGATATTCAGATGACTAAATAGAAAGCACAAAATATAGTAGTGATGGAACAACACTTCAATCTTTTCATAGAAGTTGCATCACCTAAAAATCTCCTTAGCAAATTTATTCAATTTATTAGATTTCTCTCTCTGACTACAGACAGATTAGATGATAGATCAAAACAATCAGCAAGCTAATTACTTTAAGTGCAGTATGGAAGAATCATGCTTCATGGTTCTTTCTAGAGGAAAAATCACTCTAGTAAATACTTTTTGTAACAAATGTTCTAGAAAAAAAGATGTACTATATACTGAAAGAACTGATTGGGACTGAAGTCTTGTCAATGTGTTTTTTTTTTTTTTTTTATATGTAGCTGTACCAGAGAGGAACATAACAGAAAAAAATATGTAAGAGGGATACAGAAATTTAGAAAGTGCAACCTGAAAACAGATCTCAGCAAAGTACCAGTCAGGTTTGAGAGGATTAATTGCTTTAGTCACTTCTTTGAAAAAGGAGATATCAAATATGATTTGAACAAATCTAGAGCACCAAAGGATTTTCCAGCACAAATCTCCAAAGGAGAACTGGGCACTACATTGTGTAAAACCCTTTGCAGGCTTTGTGAAATTCACGTAATTTAAAGATACTATCTACAAATAAAGGCCTCCTGGAGGAGATTCAAGTGCCACATCTTGGCAGATAACACTTTACTTGATGCGATCTTGGATGATGTGGACATTTGGTAACAGCTACGGGCCATATGTTCCCTTCAGCTGGGCCCTGCCATCCTCCTGCAAGATCTCACAGGAAGTATTCAGCCAGCTGGCTGCTCAGCAGTGAACATGCACAGGCAGGCTTGACACCAGAGCCTCAGTGCCATCAGTGCCACTTCTGCCCTATGTGCCTCATACAGCTTGAACAAAGAGCAGTAATACGCTCCAACAGGAACAGCCAAAGCCAAATCAGGTCCTCCAGTGCCTTGGCGCCCAGCCTGGCCTTCCTGACCCCATAGGACCTCCTGACAGAGAAGCGTGTGAGACTATCTGTGGCTATCTCCTTTGAGGTCAGCTCCATTAGACCAACAAATACTATGACTCACTTTCTTTTACTGTAATAGCAGCCTGTCCAGATTCCTCTGCAGAGCCTTTCTACCCTTGAGCAGATTGACACTCCCACCCAATTTGGTATCATCTGCAAACTTACTGAGGGAGCACTCAATCCCCTCATCCAGATCATTAATGAAAATGTTAAACAAGACTGGCCCCAAAACTAAGCCCTGGGGAACACTACCGTCACAATAAAGAATTTCTTCCTAATGCCTAATTTAAACCTACTGTCTTCCAGTTTAAGACCATTACCAGTTTAAGGCCTTATCTACTGAGTGGTCCATCCATCAAATCCATGTGTCTCCACTCTAGAGACAAGGATGTCGTGTGGGACAGTGCCAAATGCCTAGTACAAGTCCAGGTAGATGACATCAGTTGCTCATCTCTTGTCCACCAACACTGTAACTCTGTTATAGAAGGCCACCAAATTTGTCAGGCACAATGTGCATCTAGTGAAGCCATGTTGGCTATCACCAATCACCTCCTTATTTTCCACGTGCCTTAATAGAGTTTCCAGGAGGATCTTCTCCATGATTTTGCCAAGCACAGAGGTGAGAGTGACTGGCCTGTAGTTCCCTTGGTCTTCCTTTTTTCCCTTTTTAAGAATGAGTGTTATGTTTCCTCTTTTCCAGTCAGTGGGAACCTCACTGGACTGCCACAGGTTCTCAAATATGATGAATAATGGGATAGCTACTTCATCTGCCAGTTCTCTCAGGACTCATGGATACATCTCATCAGATCCCACGGACTTGTGCACCTTCAGGTTCCTTAGATGGTCTCAAACCTGATATTCTACAGTGGGCAGTTCGTCATTCTCCCAGCCCTTGCACTTGCCTTCTGCAACTTGGGTGATGTGGCTAGAGCCTTTGTCAGTGAAGACTGAGGCAAAAAAAGTCATTGAGTACCTCAAGTTTCTCCATTTTCCAGGTAACTAGGTCTCCTATTTCCTTTTGGAGAAGGCCCACATTTTCCCTAGTCTTCCTTTTATCTCTGACATACCTAAAGAAATTTTTCTTGTTGCCCTTCATATCCCCAGCCATATTTAATTCTATCAGGGCTTTAGCTTTCCTAACATGATCCCTGGCTTCTCTGACAGTCTCTCTGTACTTCTCCCAGGCTATCCGTCCTTACTTCCACCCTCTGTAGGCTTCGTTTTTGTGTTTTAGATTGTCCAGGAGCTACTCGTTCATCCATGCAGGCCTCCTGCCATTTTTGCCTGACTTCTTCTTTGTTGGGATGCATTACTCCTGAGCTTGAGGAGGTGATCCTTGAACACTAACCAGCTTTCCTGGCCACCTGTTCCCTCCAGGGCTTTATCCCATGGTACTTTGCACAGCAGATCACTGAAAAGGCCAAAGTCTACTCTCCTGAAGTCCAAGGTAGTAAGCTTGCTGTGCACACTTCTTGCTGCCTTAAGGATCTTGAACTCTGCTATCTCATGGTCACTGCAGTCAAGGCTGCCCTTGAGCTCCATGTTCCCCACCAGCCCCTCATTGTTGGTGAGAACAAGGTCCAGTATAACACCTCTCTTCACTGGCTCCTCTATCACTTGGAGAAGGAATTTATCATCAATGCATTCAGGAACCTCTTGATTGCTTGTGCCCTGCTGTGTTGTCCTTCCAATGGAGATTGAGTTGGCTGAAGTCCCCCATGAGGACCAGGGCTTGTGACTGTGGGGCTGCTCCTATTTGTCTATAGAGACCCTCTTTCTGTCGCTCTTCCTGGTCAGGTGGCCTGTAGCAGACCCCTGCCTGTTTCTGCCCTCCTTGTAATCTTAAAATCATAGAATAATTTGAGTTGGAAGGGACCTTTAAAGGTTGTCTAGTCCAACCCCCTTGCAAGAAGCAGGGACATCTTCGACTAGCTCAGGTTGCTCAGAGCCCCATCCAACCTGGCCTTGAATGTTTCCAGGGATGGGGCATCCACCACCTCTCTGGGCAACCTGTTCCAGTGTTCTACAACTCTCATTGTAAAAAATTTTTTCCTAATATCTAATCTAAATCTACTTCCCTTTACTTTAAAACTATTACCCCTTGTCCTGTCGCAACAGGCCCTGCTGAAGAGTTTCTCGCCATCTTTCTTATAAGCCCTCTTTAGATATTGGAAGACCGCTATAATGCTTCCCCGGAGCTTTCTCTTCTTCAGACCGAACAGCCTCAACTCTCTCAGTCTATCTTCAGGAGAGGTGCTCCAGCCCATGAAGAAATGGACATCCTCCTCTTCCTCTCCCACAGTGGCTGGCAGTCTCTTGTCACTGCTTGAGCAGAGGCGCTGTGGCGTCCCCCAGCTGCGGCAGTTTGCAGGTGCAATGGACTGTTTGTATTACTGTCAGGTTTGACTGGAACCAGCTGTGCCCAGCACAGGGCAGGTTACGGCCACCTCCCACACAGGGCATCCTGGCAGCTCCCTAGCACCCCAAACCTGCTAGTTATGCCTCATACAAAATCCAAATAAATCCCTTTGACTTCTGGTTTCCCTTCCTTGCAAACAGTCACCCTGTTGGGATCTTGCATCTCTTCACTATTTCGTGGTCGTAGGTTCATGAGTGGACTGAAAAGTAGCTCTTGAGAGGGGGATGTTTGTAGTACAATAGCAGGAGTGGCTCTAGAGCAGTTCAGCCACAGCAAGGAGAGCAGGAAGGGACAATGTAGACTTCCACCTTATTGCTAGAGGATTGTGACTGAGTGACACTGCTAAGGTGACACGGCCTCATCCGTGCTGTGTGACTCCATTCTAGGGCTAGTGATAACTGGCAGGCAATGGTTAGCACTGACACAGTGACATCCAATTTGGACCTGAACAATGTAGGAGACAAAGCTAACAACCTAACAGTGCAGATGACTGCATCCCTACACTGACAAACTTCATCAGTGATCAGGATGATAGGACAGAGTTCACCACCAGAAAGTTTACAAGTGATAAACAATTGGGAAGAGTATCTGATAGACCAGATGGTTGTGCTGCTGTTCAGTGGGACCTCAACGGGCTGAAGCAATGGGTGAATGCAGCTCAATAAAGCAAAATGCCAAGTTCTGTGCCTGGGAAAGAATACCTCCACGCACCAGTGTCATGGATGGAGTGATGCACTTCACTGGTAAGAGAGAAGTAGCAACATACTTTATTGGTATCAAACAGTGAGTTAACAAAGTTTGATAGTAAATGGTAAATACAACAGTAGTTTAACAAGATTTGATGGCAAGATACATTTGATTATTTACTGCACAGAAGATAAAGTCAGACAAAACTATTAGGGAGACCCTCCTGTCGAGTCATGAGGTTCAGAAAGGACACCTTTGCTTTCAAAACTCCTTCTCAGAGAGGAGTCTAAGTGCAGCTGGATCCAATCCTAGACTCAGGCTTGACCAACAATTTATGTCTCAAGGATTATATATGCACAACCGATCCTCCATATCACTTAGCTAAGATTTCAAAGTTTCAGTGCTCTTATTCCCATTTCACTTACTGAGTATCTGATCTCCATCAAATCCACTTTGAGTCAGATGCACCATCACGACCAGACTCATCCATTACAACTGCCACTGGTGGTTTTCACTTCAACCGGGTTACGGGAAAAAGCTCATGTTGGGCCTGGGGGGGAAAGCACACTGTCACAATAAGTACATCCTGGGGGCCAGCCAGCTGAAGGACCAAAGCAATTTTGCAGAAAAGGACCTGAAGATCCCTATGGAAAAGAAATTCAACATGAGCCAGTGCTGTGCCTCTGCAGCTAAGAAGTGTAATAGCACCTGGGGATACATGAGGCGGAGAACGTTTACAGCAGATTGAGGGAGGTGATCCTTCCCCTCTGCTCAGCCCTGATGAGACACATCTGGCATGTTGTTTCAGGTTCTGGCCTCCCCAGTACAAAACACACAGATGGACTGGTGCGAGTCCAGTGAAGGGACATGAAGATGATAAAGGGAATAGAATATCTGATGTACAAAGATAGACATCTGGGATAATTTTCCCTGGAGACCAGATGGCTCAGGAGGAACAGTACAACATGTATAAATACTTGACAAGGGGAGTAAAGAAGATGGAGCCGGACTTTTGTCAATGGGATCCAGTGAGAACAGAAGAGGCAAAGGGTACACACCGAAATACATGAATTTCCTTTAAACGTAAGAAAAATATTTTTTTTATTGTGAAGGTGGTGAAATACTAGAGCAGGTTACACAGAGAGGTTGTGGAATCCTTGGATATCCCTGGAGATATTCAAAACTCAATTGGACATGGCCCTGAGCAAGCTACTCTAGCTGAACCTGCTTTGAGCAAGGAGCTAGGACTAGATCATCTCCAAAGTCCCTTCCAATAATAACTATTTGTGCTTCTTTGGTTTTGTGATTTTATGATTTTCTGTTTTGTTTAATTTATTGCCATAGGTGTAGCTGTAGAGAACCAGAATCATGGTCACACCATGTCATACATCTGGCACACAGTCAAGCTGAAGCCAAAATTGCAAAGTATCAAATGCAGAATCAGAATTATAAGTAATGTAATTACTGATGTTTTTGCAGTTGTTAAGTTAGGGTTGCCTGCCTGTGCATAAATAAAATTACAATGATTTTATATTGTTCCTCTTAAAGATCTTCAAGAAAAGGAATATCCCAAGTCTGGTAGTTGTAGAAATGGAAGCTTCACTCATGATGCTCTGAATCAAAGTGGGTCTATATATGGCAGCATACGGACATAAGTAGCACCATACTTGAGTTTAGAAGCCTAGCATCCTTTTAGGCCTTCTAATGTTGGGCAAACAATCACATTTTGGCACATGACACACAAGGGAGCTTGCTCAGGCTAACCACCTCGTAATAAGTTTTGTTCTTCTTTCGTAAATCCACTTAGACACACCGTAAGACCAAGGCATATGTTTTCATTACTAAGTATGGGAGTACCTTTAGGCAACTATTTAAAAGACTTGTTAAAAAAAATCGTATATAATTTCACTATTTTTCTCCACTGATGAGAATGTTCTACATCAGACAATACTCTAGAAGATAATAAAAGAGGACGGGAATGAAGGAGAGATCTGAACATTAAATAGCTTTGAAGAATCTTCAAAGATGAGAATGAATTTTTATGGGGCCTCTTAGGAAAAACTCTCAGTGTGAACTGAGCAATAAAGAAATATGAGTTAAAGCTTGTCCAAACAGGATTCTATAGAAAAACTCCTAGAGTGTGATTGTCTTTAGACTGCACAGCAGTAGACCTTCAAAGGTAAGGAAAAAAAAGAATTATGTTTATGTTATATAACTTTTTTTTCCCCCCTGGAAATTAGATGTATTTATTGAAGAAATACTATTACAATGTATGAAAAATTGAAAACCTCATGCGACTTGAGTTCATATCTGGCCTTCTTCAGTTATTGGGAAACAGATTGTCTTACCTCCTTCAGTGCTATAAATAAGTTATTTAGTGACAGAATAATATACCACAAATAATATGGCATTATGAGGGCCTAAATTTTCATATTTTACAGCGCTGTTAGTCTAAGTACTCTGCTTCACTGTACTATATGTTTTCCTTATGTTTACTTTGTTTAAAGTAAATGCCAAGTTGTGTAAAGCTATTGATTCCTGATAAAATAGGAAGTTCTTGAGTATATTCCTTAGCACCAGAAACAAAAATAACCTACTTACAAATGATTGCTCTCAAGCAATAACAATTGAATGTTCAGCATCCTCTGAGTCTCAGCCCTTTCCATTGTTTGCTACATGTGCTACTCTTTATTCTCTAGTTTCTTAATATAAGTAAACAATTCTTACTGTTACTTGTAGAACAGAAAAAAAAAGCCCTCAAACTCAACTGATAGTCATCTCATGTTTTATCCACTTCTGTTGTATATTGGATTTGAAAGGAAAAGTGTTCCTTCTACAAAGTATTTTTTTTTATTCTTCAGAGATGAACATTTATGATTTTATATGTAACAATACTCATTTGATTTTCCACTGAGTTCTAATGACACTTAATGCACTAAATTATAGTCCTGCATTTGCACTGTTTTGTCATGCTATAAATTACCCCTGCTAAAAATTACATAATATTCCCTTGCACTGATAGAGACCAACAGCCTGGTCAAGAAGAAGCTGTAGTCACATGCTTAATGAAAAATAAAATGAGAATTTTGGCTCTCTTAGCAGCAGAAACCTCCTTCTTCATATGGAACTGAACCCAACCCATTCACAGGACTAGACATGTATTTTTCACCGAGTTTGAGTCCAAGTTTGTGTCCTAGTCCTAGTCCTAGTCCTATCATTTGTAATCACTGCCTGGAAGTCTTAAATAATTCTTGTAGCAAGGGGAAGCATTCAAGACCTCCCTGTTCCTGAGTGACACCACAGAATATTTACAATTGCCTTGTTCTTCTCTTTTTTTTTTTTTTTTTTGCTACTAAACCCTCTTCTTCCAATTTAGCACAGAAATTAAAGACTTTTAAAAGACTCTTGTCTACTGTGAAGTTCTGGAGCAGCGTGGATAGAGCTGTCTACTTGCTGCTCTGCCCGATAAAACTGTGTTCCTGAGAGTATAAAGGATTTAGCATTTCCTAGTGAATAAACTTGAACATCTTCCTAATCATCTAATGAGTTTTGATTTTCTTTCTGACATGCCTGCTACTCCTTACACAGCCTATGGACAGTATGGGTAGTGAATGCTAACTTTTCACTGGACCAAAGCTATCAAAGGTTAAGACATTGCAAACTTAGTGTCAATGAGGGCTTATCATTTAAATTTCCAAGGCACTGTTACTTTAGCTTCTAATTCTGCAAAGTCTCAGTCACACAAAGAGTGAAATACATTTTAAGTGCACATATTCAGACTTAAAATATAAATTCCTTTTTTAACATAGAAGAAACTTACGTGTGGTATGATAAAGCCCTTCACTCTGAAAGATGCTTTTTATCTGAAGTAGTGTTGGAAAAGAAGTTCATTTTTATACCATATGAAGGAAAATCCATTGTTTATTTTCAAACAGTGAAATGGGTTGTTCGGGTTGAAGAACTGCATAGCCAATGATTAGTAATAAGACTTGACTACTTTTTTTCGTCTGGATTATATAATAAACATAATGTGAAGGTAGGCAGTACATTCACATTTGTAGTTTAATGCAGTGAGATTGTGGATGGGGCATTGAAGAGGAACAGGACATAAACCTGAAATACTCCATACCTTATTGGCAATGTTCACCTGGCACTACCTTCTGAGTCTTTATTAGTCTATACTAAGATAGGAGAACCTGTTAAGCCACATAAAATTGTAATCCTTTTCTGTCTCTACACAATTAATAGTCTGGGCTCTGCGTAAAAAAAAAAGATAGGTGAGGAGATCATGCCCATCTGCTCAGAGGCAAGAGCCTTGGAAGACCTACAAAAAGCACTAGGTACTTCCAGGGTAACAAGAATCCTTGGCTGAGATACATGTTCTACTACCGACTCACAAATATGGCTCAGTTCCAGAAAATAATCTCTTTAACCTTACAACCTGGTGCATATATGTTTGGATCCAGGTGGCTATGGCACCTGCTCACACAGCTACTCAGGAATAATTTTCTCCATCCTGCAGTAACAGATACATCTGACAAAAAAACACATGAGCACTTCTTTCTTTCTAGTCTCTTCCCCACAAATCAGTGCAAAGTTAGTAATTACTGAAAATAATAACCCTTCATCTTGTAATTACTATGTTCAGTTTATTTCTAGGGAGTTCCTTATGTTGCATAGTTTGTTAAATCATAAGTAAACTAAGATATAAATTTTACACAGTTCATAATTTTAAGCTTTAATGTTCTGGTGTGATTTACTGTGGAAGCTTTATGTGTCATATCTGTAATATCATTGGCTATGCAATATTTAATCAATGAAATATTTACAAGTTAAAAAGTCAAGTGTAAATTTCATGTTACAAACCCCACATTTGTGCTAAAATTTATTGTTCATGTGGTAGAGAACTTAAGGTGTTTATTAAGCAAAGCAATTACTGAAGTTAGCATTTAGATATTTTAGCAAGAAGCTATTTATCTTAATTTAAAGTGTTCTGACTTTTTTTTTTCCCATTTGAGGTAAGATTACTTTAACTTTTGTTAGAACATCAGCAGCAGTGAAAAATACCATTTTTTTTAGTGAGGTAAATTACAAACTACCATATGTGCTCCAAATACCATTTATGTAGTCAATTTTGTGTATTTCAAGCAGTAAAAATGCAATCATGATAGGGAGTTGTTTGTCATTGTTGTGGGTATACTCAGCACACAGCTTTGGAACATAGTGATGTTGACTTATGAGGTAGTACAAGGGCTACTGTAAGCACCTATTTTTGAGGGCCATGGGATTAGTTACAGAAGCTGGGTTAGCATGAAATTCCAAAGTGGGGTTGCACAAAACTTGAGTGTACTTCTGTCAGTAAGAAGTGAAACCAATTTTCTAGGATATGAGTTAAAAGTCAATGGCTTTTTGATACAAGCTTAGATTGTATCAAACCCAGAGACTTTGAATTTGGTTGACAACTGCTATATGATCCTGGGATAGGAATACCTACCTGAAGCTTCCCTCACATTGATTGACAGTTTTAGTTATTTACATAGCCTTCTGGACTTAAACACTCTGTCGCATAATGCAACACGACTCTAATTCAATGGAGACCTCTCGCAGTTAATTGTACTCAGCAGATTCTCTTTCAGATAACACTAACCAAACACAAAATACAGATCTCTAATACTACATTTTCATATTACTTAGCTGGGAACAGGAGAATTCTTTTTACTAACCTGGATGAAATGCTTTCAGTTCAGCTTTTCCATGTTACAATCCTAAGTTATGACTAAGAAGCACAGAGAAAAAGGTTATGGAAAATCAAAAGATAAAGACATAAAATGTAAACATGGTAAATTAAAAACTAAGGTAAATGGCAAATATTATTGGTGAAAAAATGGCTAATTTCTACATCCTGCCCAAGAAGCATATGATTTTTTTTTTTTTTTACCAGACTCTATCACAGATTAATCTCTCTTGGTTAATCCTGTGCTTCTCTAGACATTCATAGTGAAGTCTAGCATGTATCTGAACTAGAATGCAACATAGATATAGTCAGCAGCAGCCTGTGGAAGTCTGAAACACCAATACCAGTTTTCCTTAAATTACTTAGAATTGCCTTCTCCATGTTTTTTTTTTCTTTAGGCTCTGTTCCTGGATTTCACATGTTCACAAAAGGCAAGTCATATATATGTATTTTATATATTATAGTATGTAATATTATGTTGTATCAAGTTATGTTACATTGTTATATTATGTTATATTGTATTGTATTTAATCCATTCAGTAGCCATAGATGACAACCCAACAGTTTAGCATAGAGTTCTTACAGTTCTGATGGTTTTATTGGAAAGACTTGATCTTATTCCAAATACCTCATTGAAACAATGCACTTTCATTTGTGGATGGTAGTTAGGAAAGGTTTAATCTTACCTTAGAATTAAGCTTATTAAGAATTTATCTGTTCATGGGGACTTTGGAGAATATGTTTATTCCAGGAAAGAAATTGAAATATTTCAAAAGGATTGAACACAGGAAACATCTGAAAATCTGTAACTACACTTAATTTCTTTCTGAACTAGAGTAGGTTAGGAGTAAACTGAAGCAGATCTAAGAATAAAATTCATACTAGAATACTAGAAACTCCAAGAGCCAAAATGCTATTTTTTAATAGCTCATTAAACTCTATAACTGCATTTCCTTTTTAGTTTCATTTCTTAAGTTGTGTTTATCCAATACTGGTAGATTTGGCAGAAAAAAAAAGAGTAAAGGTTCTTTTAACCTCTTTTTATCCACAGACCAGTTGCAGTATGAGCCATGTAAGTAAGTGTGTTCACAATGTCCTACTACAGGCCTCAAAAGCTCAGGAGGCTGTTTCTAGAGGTGAGAGAAAAAATAATTTTCCATCCCTGCTGAAACTACCAATTAGTTCCAGCTCCAGTGGCATTTGAGTTTGACAAGAACATGAGGAAACCAACATATTTCATTAACAAATTCTTGTCATATTACAAAACAATTAACTAGTAAAGGAATAAAAATAAATAGCAACTATTATTAGTTTGGTTAAACTTTGACAGCATTTGATCTTCTGGAATGTTACTTAAATTGTACAAAATCACACTGGAGATAGCTAAAGTTCTTATGTTTTATTTTTGAAATAAAAATCCTTTTTAATTTTGCTTTCTTTGCATTTTTAGCATGGTATTTTTTCTTTGAAGTTCAGTCAGAAATAGTACATT
The DNA here is from genome assembly GCA_011801015.1 of Ardeotis arabs. Taxonomy (NCBI): domain Eukaryota; kingdom Metazoa; phylum Chordata; class Aves; order Otidiformes; family Otididae; genus Ardeotis; species Ardeotis arabs. The sequence goes on along the minus strand of JAAGAY010143225.1, from coordinate 38,411 downwards.
CAGATTAAGTTCAATCTGTGAATCGTGCACATCCACATCGTTAGGTACTAAAGATAAGTAAGCATACATACGTGGAGAAAAATTGCCGATGACAAGTATATGTTGTTCATACACATCTGTGAAGGATTGACCCTGGACAGATACTAACCACTCACCACTCCAATCTCCCAACAAGAGCAAAAAAACCTCCCAGGTCAAAATAAAGACAGTCAAATAAGTGAAGGAAAAATAAGGAAAAGAGAAAAAAAAAAAGTTATGAAAGAGCATTACTCATCACATCTCCCCAGCAGACTGATACCCAGCCAGTCTCTGAACACCAGCTACTCTGGAAAGACTGCTCCCTTCAGTTTTATTGCTGAGCACAGTGTTACATGATATGGAATACCTCCTTGGTGAGTTAGGGTCAGCTGTCCTGCCTGTAATCCCTCCCAGCCTCCTGCCCACCCCCAGCCTACTTCCTGGGAGACAAAGAGTGAGAAACAGAGAAAGTCTTAGCACTGTGCAAGTGCTGTTCAGCAATAGCTAAAATATCGGGGTATTATCAAAACTGTTTTTGTCACTAATATAAAACATAGCACCATAAGGGCTACTTTGAAGATTAACTTCATCCCAGCCAGAACAGGTACAACATTTATCAAGATTTCTCCCAACATTCCCTTATTTATTTCATTCCATAACTTTTCTGTCTGTAACTCTTTCATTACTTTCAGTCATGTCTGTAACGCTTTAATTACTTCCAGTCATCCTGTGAATTAGAACTATGAGGTTCACCCACACACATGATCACACACAGTAGTTTTTTGCTAATGCTACTCACCATGTCTTGAGCCAGTCACTTTTGACTGAGAGCTTTCACTGAAAATCATATAGTAGAGTAGAAGTAGAAAGTGTGCTAACCAATACCAGTCTTTTCTGGGTAAATTTTCCCATATATGACAGCAACACCATGTATACATTAAAGATGACCAAACTACATTCAAGTTTATACTTATATATATGTATATATTTAGACATGTAGAAGTATATGATGTATCATATACGATAAGACACATTAGTGTGTGTATGAAAATATATATCCATATATGTATTAATATCACAGAACTTCAGAATCAGTGAATGGTTGAGGTTGGAAAGGAGATTGTCTAGTCCAGCATTGTTGCTCAAAGCAGGATCAACCAAAGCAGATTGCTTAGGGATGTGTTCAGTCAGGTTTTGGATATTTCCAAGGATGGAGACTACATCACCTCTCTGGTCAACTTGTGCCAGTGTTCCAACATTCTAATAGAATAAAAAAAAAATGTTTTATTCATATTTAAGAGGAATTCCCATTATTTCAGTTTGTACCTACTGCAGTTTGTCCTTCCACTGGATATCTTCGAGAAAATTCTGGTCTGTCTTCTTTACTCTCTCCCACCAGATACTTATACATATTGATCAGATTCACCCTAGCCTTCTCTAGGCTAAACAGTCCCAGCTCTCTCAGTCCCCCTCCATATTATGAATTCTCTAATTCAAAGGTATGTGATATGTAAAACTGTCTTCATTTAACCCAAGACCATCTCTTTTCTGTATGTTTCCATCACAATGTATGTACACTAGACTAAGACTTCAGTCCCACAGGTAGGTGAACCAGCCAGAGCTCATCACTGCTGCCTTCTGGCCTATGTGTCAGGGTTTAACCTTGTAGGAAACCAAGAAAGAAGGATGAGGAAGATGCCTTATGTGGACTTGGAGGTGGGACACAGCCAGAGCCCAGAACCAAGAGGCACTCTCAGATCCTGCAGTTTAGTAGCACCTTGCCTGCTAAATCAAACTGATTTACCATGTGACACACAAAATAGCATAATTGCCTAGCAGTGTTTCACTGTAGTTTTATGTAAGACCTCTCAGATTCTTTCCTAGTCCTATAGGTTTAATTCAGACAATGTGTCCTTTTCTTATCTTGTCAAGCTCTTACAACCTGTGCACTGTCCAGCAACTTTAACGTCTTGTAAACCAGAGGTTTTTCTGCTCTCAGTTTTCACTTCTTATGGTTTGTTGTTGTCTGTAAGGAAGGACTCACTATATCAAACCTTTTACAGGGAACACTTTAACACAAGGTTCTTTTAATTTCTTTTATTAATAAGAGGTAAATTGATTGGTTTACAGCAGTGTCAAATATGAACACTTTCTAGCTACTCTACTCTTGGGTATACTTGTGCTTTTAAACATCAAAGCAAACTTTTAATAACAGGATAGGAAATGAAAATACACAGTATTTTGATTTATAGCAACTGCATGGTATTTCTGAAGTTTGAGAAAGTTATTGCCCTAGAGGATTTCAAACACTTCACTGACAGTTCTTACTTTCTAAGAAAAAGAATAATAAATATTGGCACTAACTAGGTTTAAAAACCACTTTATTCTCTCTCCTTTCTCTCAGCTGGGCTGAGCACAGCTTTGGTCCAGATAAGAAACTGGGTCTCAGCTCAGATCAAGATCTTATTATAGCTACAGAGTAAGATTTACATCCTCTGATGCATGGGGAGAAGGAAGAATGGGAGGGAGTGGAGGCAATCTGCCCATGAAAAAAACAGCTGAACTCATTGCTGCATCGATCTGCTCCCACACCTGCACATAGAGGCAGATGCATGCTAGAGCTGCAGTTCTGTCAGGGAGGTGTGGTGACAAACACCACAATGCTCCTGTCTGCCTTCAGATCTCTATTCAGCCTTTCAGCTGACAGTGGAAGTGCTTGTTCTAAAGAGACAGGCATTATTTGACTGGCTCTCCTTTCCCTCAGTGTTGTTATATGTGGAATAGCTGCTCTTCTGGGTATATACGATAACATTTAAAGCTACTACTGTCATCTTAATATGGGTTTATAAAATAATTTGGTTAGTACCATTTCTACTAACAAAAGACTTCTGTAAAGAATCAATACCTATTCCTCTGAGTTCACTCTTTTTCTGTGAGTTTTAATGTCCCATGTGTGTATAAGTATGTATATGTCTAGAGCTACTTGAACTGTTCTGTCCTGCAAGACTCAAGTTAAGTAGCATTACTAACTGTTGACTGGTTCTGGATTAAATGTCCACTTAAATACTGGCTGAAATGTGTATAACTTTTCCTGAGGTTCAGGCTTGTCTTCTTCCAGTACACTGATGTCTTTGTCACAGCTTCTGTCAATTTTTATGTCCGCTTCTCTACTGGAAAAAAAATATCTTACAATATAAAATACATTTACAAGAAAATAGATTGATATATTTAAAATATTTTGGTTAAGGTAAAGGTTAATAGAAGGAGCACTAGGATTTAGGAAAAAAAAAGTTGTCTTTAATTCCCTATTCTCATATAAATGTTTTCTGTGCTTTTAATCAAATAATTTAGCTTTTGTCTGCCTCACTTCATCCTTCATGATATGGAGATAAGAGCATGGCCGTATCCTCGTAAGGACAAAGTGTGTATTGGGACAATATGCACATTAAATTATATTAGTAATTATGATAATCAATCTCAATTATACAACATATTTTTAAGAGTTCTGCCACCCAGAAGAAAGACACCAAAAATAAATTTACCATTTTATCAGTAGAGAGGACTCTGTTGAAGCAATGGGAAGGATTAATATGAAGGATCAATACGAAACAATTCAAAGTAATTGCCTGCTTATACTTTCTTTATCTTCTTCACATACGTGTAAACTGGAGTAGAGCCACTCTAGGAAATATATGGAAAAAGAAAGTCCCAACTACAGCTTTTTTCACATCTCTTTATTCATGCTTTTGCATTATTAAAAAAAATTCTTTGTCCAAATATCTGAACAAATTTCATTTTATTAATATTCTTCAGAGCATTTTCTTGGGGTTTGAATCACCTCAGGAGATAACTGTCTACATCCAGATCCCACTAGGTAGCTGTCTGAAGAACAGTCACTTGGGAAACCACTCTGCAGCTGAGGTGTATGGAGCACTAGTGGTAGGTAACTTTAAAGAGAGGCATGGTCTACCATGGTGCTGGGAGCAAGCACTGACTACGAGAACATGAGTGGTCACACTGAATTAGTCCACAAATCAATCTAGCCACATATTTTGTCTCCTACAGTAGCCAAAGCAGACGATTAGGAATATCAGAACAGGACACACGTACATAGTACCTCCAGGATGTGAGAACAAGGATTCTCAACATTTCTGCCTAACCAGAATATGAATACATACAGACATATGCATATAGATGCATATAAAATACATTTTGGATATATAATATATAAAATATATAAATTCTATAGATATAGGTATAGGTGTGGATAATTTTTACAAGCTTTCACATAGTAGTTGAATATGACTAACAAGTTAAGGTTTTTCTTTTTAAAGAAACCTTTCACAGCTGCAGAGCTGTGAGCGTTGGGTTTATCTATAAGTTTTGGTTTCTCTCCCTAATTTTTGTGAGTCAGAGGGAATTTGGCTGGAGTTGACTAGCCAGGCACATTTGGAAATTTTTCAGCTAAACAGAGAGATGCCCAATAATTTTCAAGACTAGGTAGATACTTAGTAAATTTAGTAAATTTAAGTGATTTTTTAAAATCTCAATTCCAGAATATTTTATTTTTTTTTTTTTTAATACCAGAGAAATCTTCTCCAGAGAAAAATTATGTATTTTTTTAGACTTTTAATATTAAGGTGATCTATAAAACACAGATAAGTTTTGGAGAAGAATCTGAAGTTCTGCACTCCCCTGTGCTCTGCCCACCCGGCATGCACTTCCAGCCTCTCTCTGAAGTGTCTCTTCTTTTAAATTAATAGAATCTGCTTGTTTGATAATATCTCAGAACAATCTAACTCACTTAGTACCATACATCTACCTTCCATGGCACAAAGCAACTCTTTCTGAACCTGTCAACTGAAAGTGAAGGAGGGTGAGGGGGGAAGTTCCCTTACCTAAAGAAATGACTGATAAGTTTTGTGGTTTTAATTATTTGATTTCTGGATTGACGGAGGGAGTTGGTGGTGGTGGTTTGTTTGTTTTTGTTCAACACAGGAATCAAAAAATGTACCTAATAAAAATATATTTCATTTCTCCTTCTAACAGCACGCATTTGGTGCTTTGGAAATATACAGTAGAAAAAGCAAGGAAATCTTCACTTTTTTCTCTTCAAATAGAGTCTGAATTTATGAGGTTATTTCTTATGCGATACACTATACTTCATAAGTTCCAAAACCACTCTGTTTTTTATATTTCCACACAATATTTAGACAAATGATGATAAATACCTTATTTCTCAAGCTTCAGTTTAACTATCCAGGCTACATATTCTGTTCATTTGAATCTTCATCTAAAAAAATGTCATGATTTATATTCTGATATTAATTCACTGAACTTAATAAAAATTGAGGGGGTTCAAGTGTTTCATTTTTGTATTTAATCATCTCAGTACTCTTCAAAATTGTAACTAACTCATTAATCTTGAACCACATAATAAAATATTATTTGTAACATCTGAATTTGTATATCCACGTGTTCTTATTTTTTTATTGTTCCCTTTGTGTCTCAAAGAACTTTCTGATTATTTTAAATTCATACATTTTCTCATTTAATTCATTTGAATATTTTCCAATCCTAGCATACTATCATCTTTTAGACCAAATAAATATAACATTTTACATGTTCAATATACTATACAGTTTTTAAAAAATGATTACACACACACTCATCCAAGATAGTTGACTGAATAATTCATAATGAGTCTTTCCTATTCTTCAATTTACATGAATAATGGCCTAAACTGGCCAAGGGAGGTATTCCATACCATAGATGTCATACTCAGTATATAAGGAGAGTTGGCTAATGGGCAACTCTCTCTCTCCCTTAGGAAACTGCTGTTCTGAGATTGCTGTTTGGGGTCATTCTGAGATTGCTCTCGGTTCCATTCCCTGATCGCTGCTCAGGATGGACTGTATCAGTTGTTGGGTTGTCGGGTAGAGAGAAATTGTGCGTTGTTCATTTGATAAATTTTATTATGTTTATATTTTTTATTATCATTATTTTAATATATATGATTATTATTATTTCTTCCTTTGCTGTCCTAGTACAATAATTTATCTCAACCCACAAGTTCCCCTTTCTTTCCAATTCTCTCCTCTATCTCACCTGGGGAAGGGGGAGTTAAACTGGCTGGAGTTAAACTACAACAATGCAGGATGTGGAATGACACATTTTGCTTACCTGAAGACTGAAATTCTAATCTTCAAAATGTTAGTATGATATTCAATTACAGAATAGGAGAAGATTTGATGGAAAATGGTCTATGAAGCAAACATATTTCAGGCACTGAAAGAACAGATCTGGCAGATGAAAACAGCTATGTAAAAGTAACATGTTTAATAGAACAGGTAAGGTATAATGTGTATACGATGTCATAGTAAAATAAGTATTAAATGCTACTAGTAAAGTTTACACTGCCTTGTGCAATAATCATATGAAACTGGGTCCAATATTGATCAGCAAAGTCATTAATGATCTGGATGATGGGGCACTGTACTCTCAGGAAATTTACAGATGGCAAAAAACTGGTGACTGATACACCAGAGGGCTGTGCTCTGGTGTACCCAGCCAAGTCCACTGGACAAAGGGGAAACTTCTAGCAGCTTCTTGCAGAAGCTGCCACGGTAGCTTCCCTCACTAAACAGAACCAAGCCCTCACCTCTGCAAATCACATATTTAAGAATTATCGTTAAAATATATATATATCAACAAAAAAGAATTCCCCACACCAAAATCAAAATAACATCATTATAACACCAAATGAAAATATAGACAATTTACACACAAACCACCCCTCGTCCCTGCACCACGAGTAGAACAGCATAAATTCCTCACAATGATTTCATTCTCGAGCCAAGTTCAGTCCATGCTTTGCCTGTTATTGCTCCCAATTAATATTCTTATCCCAAGTTCCTTGGCCCCATGTTGGAAGGAAGGAACTGTTGTAGTTTAGCTCCACATGGACCAAGCTACGAGGTCTCTCACTCACTCTCTCCACATCTGAGGGAATAGAGAAGAGAGAATATAAAAAAAAGCTCAAGGTTTGAGTTAAGGACAAGGAGAGATCATTCAAGTTACTATTATGGGCAAAACAGACTCTACTTGGTGTAAGGGTCGGTCAGAAAATCAGTATTGTCTCAACCTTGTCATCAAGGACTTCCAGGTGGACTATGGATTTGATGTGGCCTAAAAGTTAGACTCACAACTTGACATGAGTTGCTACGAGCAGTCTGACTGAGACACAGTTGTTTTTCCCAGGAACGGAATGTGATTGCTATGGATAAGGCTAACTCTGGCCTAACAACAAAATGTACAACATCCTTGAGACACTGGACAGAGTGGCGCAGAGGTGCCATGGCTCATCCCTGCTGTCAAGACTGGCAAAGATAACTGTGCAGCTGCTCTCAAGGAGGATGAATCATAACTGTCGTCTCAAAAACAACAGTGAGAAAGTGCCCTTTAACTGAACTGTGCTCATTATAATGTACAAAAAACACACTTATATCCTAAGGGCTGAGAACAGGTAGAGATCCCCGAAGTAAAGGAGGAGCAAGGTTTGCTACTTGGCATAAAAGGTTGACCCCTAACAACAAGACCCCTGAGAGCTTTCCCCACCAAGGATTGACATTGACATCAATTGTGAGGACCGGCAGGATGCTGCCTGGATCTGGGACCACAGGGACGCTTTTGACCCGTGGTGGTAGCTATTATCTTTTTTTTTCCCTATCTTTACTTTTCCTTTTCACTCCCTTTCACCTATCGCATGCCGCTTTACAAGCAAAATAATAAAGTTTGTGCTGTTTGATTGAAACCAACCCATTTGCGTGTTCGCCTTAATTTTGCACTTTGAGATTGCACTAAAAGAACAATCTCGAGTCCTGAGTGGACCGTGACACTTGGGGAAAACTATTTCAACATATTAACAATAAAATCAAAGGATAATAAGAGAGAAAAACAAACTTCCTCCCCACCCTTCCCCTCTTCCTGGGTTTAACTGCATTCCAGATTATCTCCATCTCCTTCTGCTCAAGCTGCAAGGGGAAATAGGGAATGAGAGTTGCAATCAGTTCATCACACCTTGTTTTCTGCCCCTTCTTCTTCCTCAGGGGAAGAACTCCTCACATTCCTCCCCTGCTCCAACATGGAATCCCTCCCACAGGCTCCAGTCCTTTATGAATTGCTCCAGTGTGGGGTCCTTTTCCACGGGGTGCAGTCCCTCAGGAACAGGCTGCCCCAGTGCGGCCCTCCACAGGCCACAGCCTCCTTCAGGCTTCTACTTACCCTGGCGTGGGGTCCTCTGCAGGCTGCAGGTGGATCTCTGCTCCTCTGTGGACCTCCATGGGCTGCAGGGTGACAGCCTGCTCCACCATGGTCATCACCACAGGCTGCAGGGGAATCTTTGCCAGGAGCAACTTTACTCCTTCCCCTCCTTCTTCACTGACCTTGGCCTCTGCAGTTGTTCGTCTCACAAGAAATTCTTCACAATCAGCTCAGGCAGACAACTCTCAGGTTCTCTTCACCTGTCCTCTCTTCACTTCTTGCGGCCAAGCTGGGCTGAGTCGGGCCCAGATGGCTACCCAATGGGAGGCCAGAGGGTGAGGGCTCCAAGGCCCTCAAGGCTTATGCCCCCTTCTCTCTGCCTGCTGCTGCTTCTTCTTCTTCACCTCTTCTTTTTTTTTTTTGCTTTTTGTTTCCTTTCTTAAATACATTATCACAGAGGTATTATCACTGAACATTCCATCACCAATTGTCTCAACCCTGGCCAGCAGCGGGTCCACCCTAGACCCAGCCAGGTTCACCAAACAAAGGGAAAACTTCTAGCAGCTTCATGCAGAAGCTGTCACCATAGCCCCCCTCACTAAACAAAACCAACACAACCCAATAACTTAGTGACTAGGGCCTTCATCCAAAGTCCACAACAGAATTCTTTTGCTTTTCTTCAGGGATCTCAGCCAAGACATCCAGTGAGGATACTCTACCATTCTATAGTATGCTTTGAGAAAGATGTTGTTCAGTCTCTCCTTGGGACTCTGCTCTAGCTTTACTAAATATTTAATTGTCAACTTAGTCAGGTTTGGAAGCTAGATATAGATCTAGACATCTGAACTACAGACCTAAGCTTTTGCTTGATATTTTAAAGAAAACTTAAATATTTAATGTAGATAAGAACAGTATCAACAGCAGAGACTAAGGTTTGTCTTAAAATGCATGGTGTTTCGAATGCACTTTGGCTATGGTAGAAACACTGAAATCTTCTCTCTCTTCATTACCATGAGAGAAAAAAAAAAATCAGATTAATCCATAAAGATGGATTCTAGATCTTGCTGGAGTTTTCTGACAGTTGCCATACTATACAGCCTAAGAAATGCTTCCACTATCCATTGTAGTTTCTAAACTCATTCTTCCCTTATCTTTACTTTATTAATTAGCTATTGGAATATTTCAGGTATTCAAAAACATATTTAAATCTTTGTATTTTAATTTCCACAAGTGTTTTCCATTACTCATACACACTTAAATTGCCAAAAGACAAACAAATTCATTTGGGCATGACTGAACCTAAGTTTATCCTTGGTTCAGTCCACAAAGTAAACAATTAAATATTGGCATGATTCTGATCAGGATAACCTGTTACAAAATTAGAACATATTGGAAGTAACTGATATTTCCTTTTTTAAAATAAATACTCAAAATACAAATATTTTATGTTATTTGACTTCCGTATATTTTCCTATACTTTCAGTTTAATCACAAATGCTTAACAGTTTAGTTTATATCTTGCTGTAAGTTGGTCAAAAAACTTTGCATGCTACTGGACTTGATAAAACTAGTTCATCCTTATTATAGGGCTGTCAACATATATTTACATTCATATGAGTATCCGCCATTTGTGTATGTTATATTTATCACAGGGAGACAAGTAGCCTCACTCTGTGTGTGATGCTAATTAGTAGGTTGCCAACATAGCAGCACTAAATTATATTTTGCTATGGCAAACCCAAAGAGACTGGAAGCTTGCCATTCACAGTCCTTGAAAAAGACCCATCTGTGCTAAAAAGTCCAGAAAGAGCTCTTTCCCATAACAATGACATACAAATTTTACCACCTTCCTAGACTTTCTTTTTCCTACAGTCACCAAACACCTGATTTTATACTTAACTGGAAAATGGCCCATGCCCTGTTAAACCTTAGGCAGTGGGTGCTAGAATAGCAGCACCATATGAATAGTGTACCTACAGTGATAGACGGTAAACCGCCTGGTGCCTGTAGTATCTCTCACACTGTTTTGTCTGCTACATGTTAAATCTGTTAGGTTTATATTTAACTCGAAAATCAGCTAATATCTGTAATCAGTGAGGCTCCTAGCGGGACATCTAGCAATTCATTTTAACAGCCTCTGGTGTAGCAGCAGTATTGCTAGATGTCTTTTCATAGCCTACTGTATTAAGATGTCAAGCAACTTAGCAATATGGTTTTGTAACAAGGAGACAGCAGTTTTCTTTTGCATTTCAACCCCTCCAAATTTTTAATCGTGAGCCCCCTGCCGGTAAATGACTTAAACTGATTATAGTCAGTACTTGAATAATAGCGAGAACTTCATAATTAGAAAGTCATTCTATTGGTCTTGTTCTGAACTATTTTCGTTAGAAATGTCTAGAAATTACCATTCCCCTGAAAATACTTCACAAAAATAGAGACATGCTTAATTAATTCTAATGCAAGGACAAACTCAATCATTTGTTTTAAAATCTGAAACAAACTCCAAATTGAGTGTTCAGCTTTGTTTTTTATTTATTTTAGTGATGCAGAACAAGAGCTGCGCATTAAAATAAACAAGAAATATCAAAAACAACCTTATGAAAATGGAGCTTCTACATGTTATTATTCAAATAAATTAATCCACAGAGAGAAGTTATTTCTCTCCATGCAAATATGAAAATTACAGCCAAAGTCTTCTGTGCCTTTGATTTTGTACGGCAGCTACAGGAAATGAAAATATTTTTTTTTCTTAAAAAAAAAAGGTTTTAAAGCAAATACATTGGCTCTTCCTTTTTTTTTCTTTTCTTCACAACCACAAAGCAGTACATAGCGAAGAAGCCTTATTTTAGCTTTTACCATTGAGAAGGCCATAGTGTGACTCCTTCCTCTTCTATATTCCTTTGCTTTTGTGGAGAGAAGCCTGAGATGAGAGACATCAATACTACAAATACTCATGTTTAAGTACACAGTTGCATAGGGTACAACTTTCTAATGTCCGTAATCTTTGCACAAATGTGATCATTCAGCTTTAGTTTTGAGACAGCTAAAGGAGAATAGGTAGAAAAAGGTAGCAGGAAAAATCAATTATATGAACTTTCTAATTATAGATTTCAGGAGGACAGTGTCTCAGAATAACAAGCAATGAATTACTCACTCAGCTCATTTCTTGATATATTGTGTATTCTAATGTATAACTCACTAAATGTTATGAACCTCAGATGACCTCTGAAGAGGATCCACCTCACTCTATGAGGACACCCAGAACATAAACACTTGTGGCTAAGGTATTTGTTATGGTTTAGCCCGAATTACCACACAGTTTCTCGCTCCCCTTCCCCCTCCCCAGTGGGACGGGGGAGAGAATTGGGAAGGAAGGAGAACTTGTGGGTTAAGATGAAGACAATTCACTAAAATAACAAGGGAAAACTACAATAATAACAGAATATAAGGATATTAAAATATACAAAGTGAACAATATATGTTTTCTCACCACCTGATGTCCCAATGAGCGATACAGCTCGTCTCGAGCAGCGATCACGGAAACAAAACCGAGCGGCAAGCAAAGGAGCAAAAGGGAGCCAGCAAGGTAGAGGGAATGATGCCAGCAAAACAAGGGAGAAAGATGAATACCAGGAAGACAGATACCCGCCCCGGCCAGCCCCCACTTATATACTGAGCATGACGTTTATGGCATGGAATACCTTCTTTGGCTAGTTTGGGTCAATTATTCTGTCTGTCTTTCTCCTAGCTTCCTGCATGTGCACATTAGCGAGACTTGGAAAGCAGGACGGTGTCATTGGTCTCATTCACAACAACTGGTATCATCAGGGTGTTTATCAACATTCTTCACACACGAAATCCAAAACACACCAGCTACTGAGAGGAAAATTAACTCCATCCCTGCCAAAACCAGGACAGTATTTTTACAAGTTCTTTTTACAGTCAGAAGGGTTTAACACACTGTCAGGATAATATTAATCTCATACGCTTAAGAAAGTCAGAAAAATTACCCATTTCTTTCTGTGAACTGTAAAGGAAGTCAAATGTGGTTTGTAGACATTAGCATAGTGACTCCTAGTGTTGCTGCTCAGACTGCAGTAAATTTTGATAGCTCACAGAGTGTATGAGTGAAAACTGGTCAATGAGTCAGCAAAGAGCAGCAGAGGAGGTTTGAATGCACCTGTCAAGACAAATGCAGGCCCAGTCCATAAATTTCTGCTAGGCCAGGCTAGGGTGCCACGGTGGTGGTTTCCAAGGAGAGTGGGGCTTGACAGCCCCAGAGGCTTAGAGCAGAGATGCAGCTTGAGACCCTGAAGCTGTGGTAGGGAAAAGCCCAAAGCTTCCTGCAAGATGAGTCCCGTTGCACACTCCGTATCGCAGCTGTGCAACACTGCCCAGACACCATCACCCTAAGAGGACCCTCTGGCATGGCCAGCTGAGCACCCAAGACCCTTCCTTATGTGTCTGATTTTTGACTCTGAGCCCCTTGAATTGGGCTAATCTTTTCTGTGTGCTTTAATTGACTACTTCAAATAAAATGAAGTGGAGTGTAGCTTGAGTTTGACTGGTTACTTCTTTAGGTAACACCACCATCACCTTGGAGACTACACACTGACTGAAAAGCGCTCAAAATAACACAAAAGACATACTGAAATGTGTCTTTAGAGATACTGTCAGTTTCCAAAGACAGTGAGAGGAGAGAGAGAGAGAGATAAAAATAAATTAATGGAGAACTGAGAGTTCTGTCCAAAAAGCTTTACATTACTGAACTTCTTCAAACTCAATAAATTCAATGCAAATGGAGGACTTCGAGCAACATACTCTCTGGGAAACAGCATACTTGTAATACACCATCCACTAAGCTGTTGTGGGAAAGAAGCAGTTACACAACCTGAAGGAACACTTGTGGCTATAAAAATATCAGTAAATTGAACGGCAAGGAAGCATAAACCTGGATGCTGGGGATCAGCTGTCTGTATTGTTAAATTGCAAAAATTGTCCATGGACAGGTTTCAGTCTAGGCCAAGTAGCTCTCCCATCCCAGTTCAAGTTGTGACTGGAGTGACCATTCCCAGCAGGCAGTTTGTGCACTCTACATTGTGCTCTCAGATCTAAGAAAGTTTAGTACTTATGATGGGCCATTCTGTGTCTCACTTCCTGAGCACGATTAATTCAGTACTATGGATTCAGCCCATGAGTCTGTGTGTCCTAAATAGAAAAGTGTCACCGTTATTAGCAATGACTGTCTGAGAGATTACTGTCTCTGGTTATCACAATTACTGCGTGTGATTAGGCAATATGATTATAATTACTCTGCTTCTCTTCCTTAACGAAGCCTAACTTCAGGCTTGTTCATGCTCCCCGTGTAACATTAGCCACACAAACCCACTTTTAAACTATTTTGATAAAACAGTTTTCTCTTCCCCAACATGCAGCAGGTTCAATGAGCAGTAAAACCAAAAACATTTTAGAAACCTCAAACATCTTTGACGGTGTGATAGTGGCAAACTAAGCTAGATCTAGTGGCAATTGGTTAGACGTTGCCTGAAGGCACTCTTCTGCATCTGAGTCAGTGCAGGAACTACTAAACTTTCAAGAAACTGCTGAAGGAGTACACTGGGTCAGTCCCACTCTCCCCTCCGAAACCCACTTCCTGCTCTGGGACTGCATATATCATTTAGTACAGTCTTGCTCTTTTTCCTTTAGCCATTGATAGATATGTAAGAAAAGAAGGCTACCATCTTGTCAGGGATGTCTCTGCCCGCTCCTGGTTCTTCCTGTCTGTCTTGTAGGTGGCAGTAATCACTGGAGAATGTTTTGATTCCTCATTTGCTATCATCTTTTGCAGTATGTTAGGGTTAGTCATATATCAGACAAAAATTATGTCTGACAAACATTATTTTTATGTATTCACTGTTTCACTGGTACATAAAATCATTCTAAAAAGAGACAACTGAATAGAAACACTTTTTTTTTTTCTTAAACAGCTTTATAGTTATGGTAATATTCCCACAGTAAACCAATAACTGTTGCTGTCCAGAGGACAGCTCTTAGTGCATAGGATTTGGGAATTCAACAGTGTGGTGTTTCAAGATTTTTCAGGATTTAAGATTTTTTTTTTTTATTAAGGTGAAGAATCACTATGACTATAAATATTCAAATCACATACTGCAAGAATTCCAGTTACTGGTAAAGAAACAAGAAAGCATGAAAAAAACCCTGCTCTTCACATAAAATTTGTAGTGATAGCAAGGCCTCTGCCCTAGAATTTATGAAGTCCCTCATATATCTCCTCCAAAGAGTAATACAAATCTTTGGAATGTTGTTTTCAAGATCTGTCTGGGGTGTCAACATAGCACAATGCTGAAAAGACATCCAAAGCCACTCTTTCAGAGCAAGAAATCCATGATAATCGATTGTTCCAGCTACTACAATGGTGATGCCCCATGTAACTCTACCTGTCATTGCACAGAACTGTACATATATTTTCTCTCTCACATACACACAAATGCTCACACTCATTTGAGTCTCATTCACAAATCATAATTTTAAGTAGCCCAAAAGTGAACTTGAATCAATGCAGTGACTAATGCCTGAAACAACAACAACAAAAGAACAGCTTCCAAAATAACAAATGACTGGATAAATAATGATCCATTTAAATTCTCAGAGTCCTCTGATATTGCCATTTCATTCCTGTAGTAACATATACAGATGGTGTTCTCTATGTGTTATTCCCGTCATGCTATTTTTTATTATCTTATGCAAGCTGGTAAGTGAAAAAGTCTTAGATCTCCTTGGTTCCTCATTCAAATTATCAGGAAAATTTAAAAAAAAGATTTCAAAAATTGGGCATCTTTCAAAGCTTGTAATGCAAGAATAAAATACAGAGTTCATCTAAAATATTATTGTTTCTCTTAGCCTTCTGCACACCTTGCTATCTCCAAATTTAAACTGTACAAAGCTTTAGTAATATTAGTTTTACTGTGCACTGTGCCTGTGTCTCATAGGATGATCTTGACCAGTTGAGACCCAATAAGGAAGCAGATCAGTTAGCTGATCTGGAAAACATACAGAAAAAAAAAAAGAATTTAAAGAAGCTGAATGTAATGTCAGAAAAAAAAAAGAAATTAACATGTTCATAACTGAAGCAGGAAGATTATAAACCAAGACATAATTAATGTGCTGAAGCACTAGAACTGGCTGACCAGAGCAGCTGTGTGATCTCCACTCTTGGAGACTTTCAAAACTTGACTAGACTCCAGGCAATCTGATCTAGCTCTAGTGACAGCCCTGCTCTGAGGAACAGGTTAGGATATATGACTTCCAAAAATCCATTCCAACCTAAATTATCCTGTAATGAGCAATAAACTCTTTGATAGGAAGTAATTTTTATATTGAATAATCTTATCTTTATTTCCATATTTTGTATTCTTGATAGCGCTCAAAGAAGTTTGATTTCAAAGAAGCTGAAGCCTGGTCATTGACTAATCTTTACTAAAAGTAATTTGGAAGATATCAGCAGAGATAATGCCTTCTATTGAATATTTTGAAATCTATCTGTAAACAGTAATAGTTCCTATAAAAAAAAAAAATCCAAATCCAACAGTGTAAGTAGAAAATAAAATATAGCTTTGTTTGTTAATTTGTCTCACAGGGTGAATTATGAACAACTTGTCAGCACTAAATTATCATTTCTGACAGCCAGTGACAATTCCCTTGAAACACAGAATATATCTTTAAAGTTTATGACATTAGTTTTTCATACTTTCTTCCTGTCACAAGAACATCAAATATGACATCAGTCACAAAAACAACATCCTAAGCCCATGAAAAGAATAGAAGTGTCCAAGAATTTGACAAATTCATTAACATAAGCACCTGTTGTTAATATATTTTTGTCTTCAGAGTGTATAAAATTTCTCATCTGAAATTTTTGAACAACAAATTCATAGTGAAATATTGTAACTGAGTTTTGAATTGATGAAATAATCTATTTTTAAAAAAAACCTTAAATTTCTTACAATATCAAAGCAGCTAATTCATGATGCTCTGTCTTTTTCATTTAATAACAGAAATTTTTATTTCAGTTTTCTTGGAAAAAAATTTGATCAATTTACATGAGCAGTAAAAAAGGGATTAGAATAAAGGACACAATATGTAAAATCATTTTCTCATTTTAATTTACAATCAAGAGGTTGTGTCACGCTCCGATTTCAGATGAGAGGAAGGCCCCCTTGCGTTCTAGCCGACCTCAGACAAGTCTGGGAGGCTAGGGGTGGCTAGACCAACCTCACACACACCGGAGCGTGGTTTTGCTCGTATTCTCGGGAACAGAATTAAGACTCAAAATGGAGTCAAATGCCAGGTAACTTTATTAACCCGACAAGAAGTTCGCAAATGCAAGAGAAAAGAGAGAAAGAAAGGAAAGAGAGAGAAAAGAAAAGAGTTTTAGTTGCAATAGCTACCACCACGGAGCTGCGGCGTCCCGACAGTCCAGTTGACTCGGTGGGGGAACGTTCCGTCCGATGTTGGTCGTTTCTGTCCTTTTATCATTCGTCTTATTCACGTCACATATTTCAAGAGTGGGTTTGCTTGGCCGCACCCCTCACCTGGCAGTGATACGCATGCCCAATACCGTCTGTGGGCCCCTCTGTTTTTCTGGCCTGGGTCTGGGCACATACGTAGGGGTAAGGCTAAATTTTGCAGAATCAGCTCTGCATTCAGGTTCGTGGGAAAATAGGAGGAAAAAATAGGAAGCTTCCAGTCCTGTAGCTTGACTGGCTTGCAAGATAAGGGAATCATCTTGCAAGAAAACAGGAAGACTCCAGTCCTATGGTTTGACTGATGTACCATTGTTTAGGTGACAGTTTGACGCTTCGACAATGTTGAGACAAACATTCAACACAGTCTCTCACAGGTTGCTAGTATGACACTACATTTTTTGCCTTATATTGTTCAGTTTAAAGTTTGATTTGCTACATTAGCATTTAGGTCACTGAGACTTTACACCCAGCTGAAAATTAACTAGAATTTGTGGGTACCTGCTCATAAGAAGTTGTTGATGTTACAATCAGGGAAAGGCAACAAACCCAAACTATTGAAGGTAACTAGAAGAAAAGATTCTTGTTTGTGAAGCATTTGTTAAAATCTTTACTAAAATAATACTGTGAAGAATAAAAGTGAGCTCAGGATTAGACTCAAGCCAGCTGTTTCAAGTACACCAGTCAGTCAGCATTTATAGCTTAATCCTAAATATCCCTGTGGAGTTTATATCTCTCACACATTTCTCCAGAGAACAGAAATACTTTCCTAAGGGATGGTGACAAAATCCAAACTGCGAACTAAAATGTCTGGCCAAAAAAATTAAATGAGCAAAACAGTTTTTCCCTTGGGTTTTCTCTTCATGAGTATTCCCAAAAGTATTTCAAACTGTGGCTTGAGAACTGGTGGGTAAAGTCCAGATCAGAGAGGCTTTGTCACAAAGATCTACAGTATTTTCAACTTCTTCTAATTCCTTCTCAATAATGCAGAAAAGATTTTGTATCTCACCACCATTTCCAGCACTTCCCCATTAAAGAGGCTAAAAAAAAGACCTTGCAGATATGGAGTGTACCTCCTAGAATGCCTAATGATTTGGGAAGGAGAAAAGCATTGCTCTTTCTCAGTGGTTCACTTTTTCCTGGGATCTCCATTAACAGAGAGTGGCTTGATCTATGTCCACATTAGGGTATTAATTCAGGTCCTGAACTTGAATTAAAGCTATTGTTCATCCTCAATGCCTACATTTTGACTCACATTTGCTGTGAGTCAAAGGTGGGTTTTTTTAGTCTAAAACTCAGTCAGAATTTCAGCTGTGGTGTCAAGGGCTATTGGAAATCATGCTTACAGCATTCTGGCCTTTTACATTATATTATACAAATGTAAAAAGGCAATTGGAACTGGAGCCCTGAAAATAAGCCTGGCATCTAAATTCAGGGCAAATATGCAGGAAAAAAAAAAGAGGATATTTTTTACTCTGCAAACTCCTCACAGTTTCTGGCTTCCTGGACATATCTCCATGTTATGAGCGGTACTCAAGCAAAAGTGTAATAAGCAGTAGGAAGGATGGCTGAATTTATGTAAATTTTACCAAAAAGCCTACATGAAATAGCTAAGAGTAATAGTTGAGGTGACTTCACTGATTTTCATGTGTTACATCATGATCAGCTAGACTTAGCTAAGGTATTCTGCATGTCAGCCGTATACAAAATTGTTGCTAACAGTAGAAATCCTCTGCTCACAAGACATGCTGAGTGTATAATGGGTTGTAAAATGTGAAACCGGAAATTAGTTCAAGAAATATATGGATTGTATATTAAGAAACAGACATAAAAAAGACTAACAGACTTCCTTCCTTGGTATGTAAGGCAAATAATGATTTTTTCTTTAAATAATTTAATGAACCTGGTCCTTCAGGTGCTTCTATATTCCGAATTTCTAAGACCATATGATTTTGTGAAACATTCCACGTGAGTATACCTTAAATGCACTTCAACTGATGGATAATATAGCTTCTCTTGATTTATTTTATTTGCCCAAAACCTAGAATCTCATTCTATTTAAATGTAGAATCTTCAGGCAACACTGTTCATATTGCTTCTCTAATGGTCTGCATCCTAAAAAAGTCCAATAGATTAATAGACTGCTGTTACGTATATTGTTACCTGAATATTTTTTCCCAGAAAAATACCCCAATTCTTGGTCAAAATTTTGCAAATGTTATTGATACTTATTAAGTATTTTCCATTATAACAAATATCTCTCATTTTTTTTTCCTCCCTTGTAGAACATCTCCTCCTCCATAGTATTTTCCATAGAGCCTTTTCATTGAATCCACAGAGGCAGATTCACTTACTGGTCAGAGTACTCCAATAAAATACTAACATAGGGAGAAATTTAGTAGAGTTTTAAAGGATGTCATCTTTAAATGCTGTGTTGTTTTTCTATTTGCATTGTTGTCTCTGGTTTCCATTGCTTGATGTTATTAGATTCTAATGTATCTTCTCCACGTACAGCATGACAAACTCTTCAATATCACTACCAAAATTATTAGCTCACTAAACAATGGCTCTTGGTTGATAAAGTGTAATTAAAGTCTAGTCAGAGATAATTGTTATGGTGGCTGAATCAGCTTAGGAACTAGACAGAGGGAAACCAGGGTATTTGAAATAAATGGAGGGAAAAAAATTCCACATCCTCAGTACTTTCAATAAGAAAATATAGATAGAACATATTTTGGAGTTTAAATAAAACAAAATATTTTTCTGAATTGGTTACAGTCACAAAATTCACAAAAGAAATGGCTCTATTTTTTATTCTGTAGTTATTCTAACAATGAAGTGTTGTTAATACTAATTAATAGGATCTGTGAAAAGCTACTTCTGATTCACATTTTAATACAAAACATGGTTTACAGTTACAGAAAGCAGTGGTTCTGAAGTGCAAAGATAAACTTTGATAACAACTGAGTTAAAAGTAGTGTATAGTTTTTGGCAAATTTTTTTCAGGAAAAATTTGTATAACAAAAACTGTGATAATAATATAATTAATTTTCAAAGTAGTAAGCCAAGGATAATAAATGGAGTTTTCCATGTTGAAAGCAATTAATGTTCCGTGGTGTTTATTTAGAATGTGAGAGATCAAATCTCTGCTCTGTTGGCAGTTTAATGGCTTTGAACCATCTGAATATTGAAACTGGTAGCCATTTCTAGGGTGAACAGGGTTCATTTCAAGCCTTGACATGTTTTACTTAATAGAATTTGCGTTTTCTTTCTTGCCTTCAGTGTGGCTCTTCTCCTTTTATTGATTTATTTTCTCATGATCTGTTCTGTTAATTCACTTGCACCCCAATCCTACTGCTATTGGATCACTACCACTTTGATATATGTTGCTGTCTAACACAGTCAGCTGTATCCTTAAAGTTTTCTCTTAATGTGATGTCTTATTGTCTGCTAAGGTCTTCCTCCACAGAATCTCCATGAGAAGGCTAGGAATTTAACTCTTTGTTGTATTCTCCTATATTTTCATTATTTTAACCATAAGTCTCTTGCAATCTGAGGTTTCAGTGAAGTATGAATTCCTGGTATTATTGTATTATTATTTTTTTACTAAAATAATTGCAGATTTCATACTGCTTAGCCTAGGAAGTAATCTGCATCTACACTGTGGATATCTAATGAAACCATCTTCTAATGAAAAGGATTTAGTGCCTTCATATTGTCCACTTGCCAAATTGTCCAGAAACATCTATGTGACCCAAAAGTCTTCCAGAACTTATTCACTCAAGTAGATAAGACTTCAGTCTGAAGACCTTCAAAGTTCTTTATCTCTTTCCATTAACTGTACCAGAAATTCAGGTCCAAGTAAAATATAGTGGATTTCATCAGGTAAGTAAAATTTTGAGATGTCCCAGAACCAGAAGTGAATATGACTTCTATAGCACCTGCATCATGTCTGCCAGCTTTTTGAAGATATCTCTGCTTATCTAGGCTATCCCAAATGGTTCTAGACACCTATATTAGCACAACTGACACCTGTTCTGGATGTTGTGATTTTGAGCTGAGTCTCAGTCAAGATTACACCCTAATATTTTTACATTTGTTAATTAGAAAAGACAGAAATTATGTCAAGATTATGTCTTAAAGGTTAAAACTCAAAAAGCAAATGTAACAAATGAAAATACATTAATTTTTTTACTCTTTTTATCTAGCTTGGATCTGATGTTTTAGCATTTGTTATATTCTTCTTGCTGATTTATGAAAGACATGGTAACTCAAGCTAAGGAATCAATGAGTAGTTTTCCACCATAAAAATACAAGAAATTGAAGACAGTCTTTTAAAAGTAATATAGCAATTAATATGCTTCTTAAAAACCCAATAAATATGTAGTTTTAGTAAATTGCTGGCAGTGGCAGATGCATTTGGAAGCGGCAAAGAGTTTGGAAGACCCAAAGGGCAAAACTGATGGGGTAGGCCGATGAGCCTACACTGTTAATAGGATATAGAATCTTTATGTCATTACTACAGATCTGGAAATTATTAAAGGTCATAGCCAAAGGAAAGGTTATTTGATGCCTACCTGCAAAGTGAAATGGAAATCGATTGGTAAATTGGAATGTGGACTGATCATTAGAGAATACAATCACTCTTCCAACTGAAAGGCAGTCACACTGCATAGGGAAGTGTAGCAATCTATACCATAATTGTTTTGTTTCTTGAATTCATCGGTTAGCACAGGTAAGGACTACTGAGGAGATTAAAATAAGTTTGTCCCATGATAATACCATCTAGAAAAGCATTTGTTTATGCAGCACGTGTTGGATGCAGCCACACAGCTGCATAACCCATTACTCAGATCATAGCTGCATCTGATGATGTGTCTTGTCCTTGTGATAAACATGCTATTGCAAGAAAACTGCAGGAGCTTAGTGAGGGTCAAAAGGAAAAAGTATTCTGATGTGAAACAAAAAGGCATATCTTGTTTACATTTGTGGGTACTTATTTCTCTAATCAATGTATCCCTTCTTATTTTACACATCTAAGAAAGCTGGCTGTAAGCATACAAGTTTTCAAAGGCAAAAATAAAAGATACCCACTAAGAACAAAACAAAACAAGTAATTAGTGTCTGAGGCTTTAAAACGTCCACCTCTCTGTCCATGCATTTGCCTGTAATTATTTCATTCAAATTCAGCAGTTACTTCCTCATGTGCAAAAATAAATACAGACAAATCATAGTGTGGCATGCCTTCACTTTCTAACAAAATTATTTCTGAGTACTTCATAAACTGTGTTGTGCTAAGAAGTCAGGGAAAAAAAATAAAAGACTTGTGGCAGAAAATGAGTAACATACACCTGTGGAGGACAAGGACTGCCTATATAAACCCAGTCTACAGAAAAGATGTATTAGAGGATCCTCATAATAATAAAAACAAAAAAAAATTAAAAAGTAAAGGTTTAAATATTGGACCACCCTGAAGCCCTTCCTACAAAAATGCTCAGATCCATTGCTTTATTAATGTTCTCTTAAAGGCCATTCTGTTGCTGTAAACCAGGTTGGACAAGACTATGTAGTTCTACACTACAGGTCTTTATCCAGACAAAGCAGGTTCATTCTGTACCAGCACTCAGGGCACCATGCTCACAAGCCCAAATACCTCCACCTAGATCAAAATAAACATCACCAAATCATGACTTTTCTACATTGCAAATACAGCTTGAATTCACTGGGCAGCTCTACAAAGAAAAGCTTGTTTGAGCTCACTTACTAGCATACTAGTGAATTTTCTGAGGCAACAACTGTATCTCTGTGTTAACAAACAGAAGGTGTTACTCGTTACCTCTAACTGGCTGCCACTCGTGTCCTCTGATTGTACCTGACAACTGATATAAGGATTAATATCCATCCCTTTCACCCTCATCTTTCTTCAGTAAGGGCTCACTTTATCCTTCCTTCACCATTTACCTGTCATCTGGCTACCTACCTATGTACATTCACTATAGGAGGATTATATCCTGGTTTGTGTTATTCAAGATTCGGCAAATGACCACAGGCCATGGTGGAGAACAAAGCGGGGAGGACATTAGAGTTGAGACATTTTTGGAGATAAATGTTTTCATAAACTCAGCGAACTGTGGGAAAGAAGGACTTCCTGAAAACTGTTGTCCTTCACTGGGACACCAAATTACAATACAAGACATCATCAGATGTTTCAATTTCCTGACAAGAATGAAAAGCGGTGGTTTTGTCAAAGACAAAAACAGTTGCCTCCCTTGTTAAACAGTCCACATAGTCTCTCATAGGCAAACTCCAAGAAACAATAGTCCTTAGTGCATTTTAATACCCAGAGGGCAAAACAGTAATAGAGGGCTGGGTTTCCTGATCCCCTTCAAATTCTAATATATAAAGAGGAAATATGCCTAGACTCCCTTGTTCTTGTGAGTCTCATGAAAAACTGGTGACATAAAACCTCTCTGCTGGTGACTCTTCACTGGTGTTCTCTGAATTAGTTGTGGCCAAATGCCAGTAATGTTTGCTTCTGAACACTGAATCCCAAAACCAAAAGCTAGACATTTCTCTGTGCTTCCAAACCAGTCTCAAATTTAACACTGAGAATTTTCTGCACAAGCAACTCAGCCAATCAAATAGGATAGATAAAAAACTACTGGAATATCCATCTTATAAACAGGGAAATCCAAAGAATAAGCAATGTATCCAGAATCTCTTAAAAATGTGTTTGCTTTATAGGAATTTTTTTTCCTGGTTTTCTATACCCTCCTAGAAAAATAACATCCAAAAGCAAAGAGATCTTTTTAGTGGCAAAACTGTATAAGAAACAAGAGGAGGAGGTGCTCTGGTGTATGCTCTACAGGACTGTTAAAATAATTTACTCCCAGATAGTAAATCTATCTTTGTTTAAGGCTTTCTCAGACTTTTCATTTCCTTTCCTAACTTTCCTCTCCTGCTTCTTCTCTAAGCTAGTGAGTAACCAGAACTAGAATTTTCTGGATTTTCGTAAAATGACAAACATACCACAGAGAACAGGATGTCACTAAAAACAAACTCATGGACTCTATTTTCTGGCAACGACTGAGCAGCAAGATCATTATTATCATTACGGGATCTGAGTCTGTGCCCACAGAAATCAATGAATACATTGCTGAGCCACTGAACTGTAAAAGCAATGAAGCATCTGTTTCAGTGAAAAGAATAAAGAAAAAAAAAAACCAACACAGATTTGTTCTGGGTATACCTGAAATGTTTCATTGAACTTAAAATGCTTTTTATTTTCTTTTAACTTTGACAAAATTAAAATTATATTTCAGTGTGAAATAAATCAATTTAGTAATTTTTACATGTTTTGATTTTCTATTAATTTAATCTTCTAAACTGAAACTTTTTTTCTGATTCGGACTTGATTTAACTTTTGGGGTTTTTAATCCCACTTCTCTTATGTAAACTATCTATTTTTTCCTGTTGCATTATTTCACACAGTTCTATTTAGTGATCCAGTATATCTGGGGGTCATGTATCTCCACAACAACTATAGTTACAAGGGGAAATAATCTCCAGACTGAGACACAAATTCACTTACTATACTCCAACAGGAGCATAGTAGCAGCTACCAATGTAAGTAAACACAGATTATCTAGAGGTCTTATGTCCTATCTTCCAGAAATTCATATGAATTTCTCAGATGCCATAAGACATTTCAAATGGCACTAGATAACCCTGTGGGACAGATGAATTGACCTTTAAGTGCCTTCTTCAGAATGAGTTGAATTGTGATTTACTGAATATGACTTCACTGACTGATATATCTAGGTTTCTACTGGCAGTACCAGGAGCGTTGACAGTTAGCAGATGTGTACACCTACATTTAGACATGTAAATGTAGATGCCAATCTGAAGATTAAGCCTACTTTTACTGTCTGTTTGAAACTCTAGTCCAAGAAAAGACAGAAACAACCTTTTATTTCACTGGAAAATCTGTGATTTGACATTTATCATTACAAAAGGAAACTAAGAAATTTGTGTTTGATTTTTTTCTTATTAAACACTATTTTCATCCTGAGTTTGGGAGCCAGTTAAAACATCTTATTCAGTAAAAATTATTCTTTTTAAATCTCTAAATTTTTTTTTCCATTATATTCTCAGTGGATAGAAAGAATTTCTGCCAAAAAAGTCATCACTTGTAAATGAAAGTAAAGAAAGTGTTAATATAAGAACATGTCACAGATGGGCAATGAATAAATTGAAGCTGAAAATTAAAGTAGATTAAATCCCATGCAATAAAATGACATTCTGGAAAAGAAATTTTACTGTAGAGGCAATCATCTTTCCTATTTTTAAAGACAGACCTTGATAAGATGATGACTATAGTTGTGTGTAAGCTTGAAAAGAAGTATAAAAGAAGATTTATATTAGTGGGGAGACAGAGCAGGTAGCAGAGGAGCATCCACACAGTGACCCTCTATTGCTTCCTGGGCCTGGCAGTGCAGCCTCCCTGTGGGGTGCCAGGAGAAGCCCCTCACCATGAGGGGGCTTGTGGGCCACTTGCAGCGAATGAGCATGCAACTCTCTGTGGGCCTTAGTCACTAGAGTGAGCAGCTGTGGAGTTGTAAGTAGGTGAGCAGTTGTAGAGTTGGCATGGAGGTATGCACGGCTGGAATACTCTCATCTTCCCCAGGAAGGAGTGAGTAGGGAACTTGGGCTGCTGGTTGGCAGGGCAGGGGGAGTTGGGGATGTGTGCATCCATGTGCACATGTGTATAAACCTCATGGCTTGCAGAGAGGGCAGTGAACAGGGAATAGCCCTTTTGGGGATTAGATATAGAGGGAGGGGTGTTTAGAACCTTGTAGTTGTAAATTAGCATTCTGTAAGTCTCTACAGCTGTGGTTTCTGTTTTATGGCTGGTAGTAACGTTGAGCATACAGGTCACTGATTGCCAGTTAATTATGTGTCATTGATAAGTCTATAAACCACTTTGATTCAGATTTGGTTTAAACTATGTGAACTGAGCAGTTTTTTCCCTGTGACATAAGTCTATAACAGCAAGAACTAGACTTGTTGAACTGCAAAGTCCTTTCTAGAAAAATTGATTATTTTTTTTTTCATAAAGAATCATAAAAATATCATTTGGCATAGAGTGTAAGTGACTTTACTAGCTGAAGCTGCCATTCAAGGTTTACAGTAACCTTTCCACGCTTTGATAACATTTTATTTTCTTTTAAGTAACTCTTACTTTGGAGGATCCAGAAAAGATTCAGATTTGCCTCTGAAACGAGATCCTAGGTATATTCAAGGAAAGAAATATAAGGGCAGCTGCTATTTCTACATCCAAATTACACAAAAGAAATGACCAGAAGCTAATTGTCTTGCAAATTAATGAAAGCAAATTATTCATGAAACAGGAAGGAGAGTGTCACTTATTTTCTGGTTAGAGGTAGAATACAAATAGTACCTAGATTGTAGGTTTTTCAGTGACATAACATGAAACTTTTTCCTACTATTAAACTTTCTATATTTAGAGTTAAAAATACTTGTGATGGGTTATTCACATATTACACATTATGTTGTTAATTTTTTGCAGTAGTTCATCTGGCTACACTGTTTATTTAACAATATGCTAATTAAAAGTGTCTTTTAAGTTAGTTCTTTCCTACTTTCATATGGAAAGGAACAAACTCAACTGTGATGATTATCTTCACTAAATTGACATGATTTTGCTGTTGTAGGATCACTACTGTGGTATACTGAAATGCATTTTTCTGCACTACTGAGATTTGTGGGCTAAAACTTAAGCAACTAAGGCATTTGTTGACTCCAGATGATCTCCATCATAGATCTTAAGTCTGGTAAGTCACTACAATCATCCAGTGTTCACTATGTTCCTGTTAGAAATAAATGATATTTCAGAGTTCACTTTTCAAGACAGAGTGTTATATAATATCAGACAGAACAAGTTTTTATTTTATCTTTTAATTGAGGTTTAAAAAGGTTTAATTGTTTCTTCCTACAGGCTATAGTCTCTCCAGAATATTTGACTGGGGAATAAAAGCATGAAGTCATTGACATATTAGGAAACAGGACCCTTGTATCACTTGTTCTAATCACATGGATTCAATTTCCCTTATTGCAGTTATTCCAACTGTATTCCTCAGTTCCTGAATAGCAGATGTTCTAGAATATAAGTATCTGTTCTGGGCGTGATTTTCCTTTAGCTTCCACCTGCTGCCTCATTATATTTGGTAGTATGTTACATCTAGTTTGATGTAGAACAAATGATCACATAAAACTCTGCCTCAGTTGAAAATCTGAAATGAAAAAAAAAAAATTATTTGTGTCAGAAAGAATTACATTCCAAAGTTCTCCTTTAAAACACTTTAGTTTTGAAGAAAAGTTGAAAAACATATGGGTTCAACTCCTGTGTTAATTTTTTGCCTACTTTTAAGTGTGAATGATTTCTGATGCTTAACTCAGCTTTCTCATTCTTATTTGAAATGCTTTCTATTGACTTTTCTAGTGACATTTGGTGAATTCACAGTATTGCCTTGCCTCTGCCTACATTTCTGTAACAATTAGAATAATGGTAGAGAATCTCTCTTCTCAAAAAGATAATCCTTTAACACAGTGGGTTGTAACAAAAAATAAAAAATGAAAGCATCAAATCTATATCATAATTATATATGACTAGTAGATAAATCAAATCTGCTTCCTGGTAGATGTGATTTTAATTTTTTTTTTCTTTTTGTAGGTTTTTTTTTTTTTTTTTTTTTTTCCCCCTGGGGAACCAGATTAAATACATTATTATTCCACCATACTAAATTAAAGAAAATTTCTTTGTGTTTTCCCCACACTGCAGCTCTGAATAAGTAAACTACAGTGATGTCAATATCCCACAGTTTCGAATCTAGCCAAGTTACATAATAAATGACAGATAAGAACAGGTTTGTCCTCCTATTAATCATGTTATTTATTTCTGTATTATACAAACAGGCTGTTCTCAAATTCTTAAATATAGATGATAGAATATCTTCAGTGAAGAGTCCTAGATTGTGCAACAGATTTATCAAGATCTTTAAACTCAGCCTTGATTAGGTTCAGAATTAGGACAGACCAATCTTTTCTTTTCATCTTCATTCTATCCAATTTAAAAAGAAACAAAGGGGGGGGGGAAAGAAAAATAAAAAAGCAAATACACAAGAAAAAAAATGGAAGAGAAAGACAAGAAGTCAGTTCAGACCCAGTATTGTTTACTGTTATTCTGATAGTTGTAATAATAGAAACACTTGAGCATGATGCTACTCCTACCGACCATTATTCCTCAGATTTGTCCACACTACTGTAATTTCTGATGGATACCACCACAGTGGTACCCATCAAAATCTTTGCTATGGTCTAGGAGTTCACAAGTATGAATGTGAACTGCCCAGAGACATAAAAAAAAGATTGCAATCAGAATTATACTTTTATCAGGATTACCTTAAAATTCTGTAATGAAATGGTGAAAATAAGGTTTACACTACTTAATAGGAAACTCTTTTTCCAATAGCTGGTATCTCACTTTCTCTTCAGATGCCCAGGGACTATTCTGTTTACTAGTATTTCTAGTGTCCTACATACTTCATTTAGAAACCCCGTGTTTAGAAACAAAGGACAGAGAGGAGTGTTGTTTTGGGGAAAAGCAATATCTCCTCCTGAAAATATCACTGTCTCTCTCAGAGCCCTTTCTTTCCTTTTATATCAGAAATCAGATATCTTATATTTTAAGACTGTAATATATCTTTCAGGATCTGCAACTTTCTCATGGTCCAGAAATGCCAGGATATTTTCACATGCATAGATTCTCAACACTAGTAACTGTAAGGTTTGTTGTTCCAAATTTTCTTTCATGTTTCTGTGCCCTGTGAGATTTCCACTTCCTCCACCCCACATACACACTTTCTCCTCCTTGTTCATGTGCTTGCACTTGAGTGTCCAGAGGACATTCAAGAGCGCACCTGCACTGCTCTGATCGATAGCCAGAGGGAGCAAGCCTTGGGCGACACTCAAATGATATTTGCTTATCATACTGTCCCAAAATGCTGACAGATTCTCCTGGTCCAGCTCAAGAGGTATGAGGATATGTGGTGAAATAGTTTCCATTGAGTGCTATGCATGCATATATGCATTTTATTTATATCCTTTTGAATACTGTGAGAGTACACTTTACATTCACCAGTGACTCCAAAAACATTGAAAGAGGCAATCTTTCACTGTTGCTATTTATTAGCCTCACTTACAAAGAGGCTGAAGCTTATTCAGCTCAGTCACTGAGTCTGTGTATGTACATGAGAAAGAAAAAGTGTTTCTCTAATAACTTCTGAACACCTTGTTTGATTTCAGCCAGATGTGACAGAAGAAGTGAAATATAAAGACAACTTAAAGTATAGAAGGTATTTGCAAATGGACAGCTGGTGTTGGAAAGATCTTATGATTCTCAATAGTTGTCACAAAAAGATTTCTAAAAAATAGACACAGGTTATATGACAAAGGCCTTATTGGTGTTCCGATCACAGGTATAGCTCCACTGAAGCATACAATTAACTGGGAGGTAAAAATCCATAATAAACCAGACTTGATTAGATCAATGCTCACAGAACTAGTAGTTTGCACTGCAAAAGCAGTCAAAACCTCAGCCTTGGGTCAGTTTCCCATTTTCCTAATCAGTGTACAAATACAAAGCAGAAGGTCCATTCCCAAAGAGGTTTTCTTCATACACATTTCCTCATTAAGACTGACCCTTTAAACCACTTAGTCTTTTTCAGTAAGAGCAAGGGCAGCTGTTTCAGCGAACCTGCACAAAATTGTCAAATTTAGCAAGTTTCTTACTAAATACAGGATTAGTATAAAATCTTATAAATTTTTTGAGATAGTTGAGGCCATAGGTCAAACTTTGTCCTCCTTTCAGGCTGTGCATAGACCTGTAATAAGTTTCATGGTTTCAAAGCTTAAAGCCAAGGGAATGATTATATTATCTAGTCTGACTCCCTTCATAAAATGGACTTTGTTTCATCATACTATCCATTTAGTGAATGGATAACAAGTGCTGGACCAAAGAAGACCTCCCAAAAAGTTGTAGAGTCCTGTGGTGTGCTAACCTTGACTAAGAGCCAAATGCCCACCTAGGTGCTCACTCACTCCCCTCTTCAAGGGAACAAAATAAGAATAGAAAGCTCATGGGTTGAGACTAAAATGAGGAGATTTCTCACCAGCTACTGCCACAGGTGAACCAGACTGGACTTGGGGAAAATGAAATAAAAATATTGCTAACAGCTTTTCTATAGCAATCCTGTTCCAACTCAGTCCTTGCCCACACAATTGAGAACTAAAAAAAAAAAAAAAAAGTCCTTGTTACTATTCTAGTCCCTAATGCCCACAGCTGTTCTTTGGGAGCTTATGTTCAGCTGCATGTCTTCAGCAGAAATCTTTGTCAGAATGGTTACTTTCAGAATACATTCCTCCATTGTACAACATACTTCCCCTAAAAGGGAAAATTAAAGACG
This sequence comes from Ardeotis arabs, assembly GCA_011801015.1. Taxonomy (NCBI): domain Eukaryota; kingdom Metazoa; phylum Chordata; class Aves; order Otidiformes; family Otididae; genus Ardeotis; species Ardeotis arabs. Next base: position 8,044 of record JAAGAY010143225.1, on the reverse strand, counting down.
TTTTAGACTGCAAATACCTTTTGTCCCTGCCTTTCCATGTGGACCACTCCTTCTTTGAAGTGAAGGCAATATATTAGCATAAGTTTTCTTATTGTCTTACTTATTTTCTTATTTCTGAACTGTTAAAATACTGAGGCTTGTCCAGGACTAGCCGGCTCATCTGTTTTAAAGCATACCTATTTATTCTGGAAAAATGTTCAGTCCTAAATGAACAGGATTTAGAGCCAGTTGCAGAATCATAGCAAAATGGTAAAACCTGGAGACCTTCCAGCAAAAATCCCTCTGTTTAGCAAGTATTAACAAGGTTGTTCCTCTTCATTCCCCATCTATAGCACCTGAATTCAAGCTTAAGAAGGCCGTTAAGATGTACAGGGCTTCTTGCACTTCTGGAAGAGTAGTCTCAGCATCTTAAGCACCAGCAGCTTTTATTGTCACTGGTGCACTTGATTCATGTTTTCAATTATTTAGTGTCCGCTACTCACACACCCTCACAGACTGGCAAGAAGAAGAAAAGAGGGACAATAAAAGAATTTTTTTTACAAGATTCTGTCAGGGCAGCTGCATTTAATGATCCCTTCCCTAACACAATGCTCATTGCTGCTTTTGTGTGACTTGTACATAACATCACATTTACCCTTGCAACATTTCTATGAGAAAGGAAAATGATCCTTCCCCTTTTATACAAATAGAGGACTGATAGGGAGAGAAAGTAAGTGACTTGAACCCATATCTCCAGAGTTCTTGTTATATTCTTGGATGCAATAATCCACCACATTTTTCACCTGCTGGCAAGTAGAATATAACAACTCCCTCTACTCTTCTGCTCAACCAGAATTATTCATCCTTCACAACAAATCACCGCAGGCTTAACCACAAAAACCCCTACTGATATGGAGAGCATGTTGCTGGTTTTCCTTTCTTATCAATTTCTCTGTACTCAAAACCAGAAACAGAGTTAAAGCCTGTGTTTCTAAAGCAGGTGAGAGCAGAGTAAGAGTAACAGAAACAAAAGTATTAATCACTATCTACATACCTAGGGTAACTAGCAGTTAATATGTATAATATTGTTTCCATGTATCCAAGGTCAAATTCGTACCATATTTTAAGACAAATATAAATATAAATTGCATTTATATTTGTCTTTGCAGTGCTATGTAAGGACAAAAATTCTTTCTGTTTTATGCCAAGGAAGGGCTGATAGATGAACAGATGGAGAAAATACTCTACTGTGTCTCCTGTCAGCTGTATACCATTATCAGAATGGCACTGCATACTGGAATAAACAGATTAATATGTTGTTGTTTCCCTATAAATGGTAAATTTTCTGATCAACTGTAGCACAAAACTGAACAGCTTCTCTTTGTACCACACATTTCAGAGGCATTTTCTTAATTCTTAAACCCCCATGGAAAGGCATACGGACTTAACGTTATTGGAGGCTGTAAACACATACTACACACTGGGAGGTGAATGATAGATGGACATTACAAATAATGTCAAAGCAGTTTGGTCACCCTGAACTGTTTTATAAATGCCTGCCAGGCAATTATTCAGCTATGTTCAGGCTTTCTCATAAGAGGCTGGTACTGAATTATTAAATTAACATAATTATTGATACAGATTTTTAAAATATCACTGCAATCAAGAAGAAGGTGCACAGTTTGTGCGTTCATGTAATCTTGGAAAGTGTTGCTTAAACAACATGAATTTATATCTGCATTTATAAAGGAAGAAGGTTAAACTTCAAGTTACCCTGCAGAGATATCACTTGGATCCAAGTGTTGAGCAGTTCTATGACAATAATGAATGTTTTTAATAAACATAATTCCAGCACATATGTGCAGAGGAAGAAGAAACAAGTGGTTAGAGCACTAGATTAGGTCATGCATGCTTCAGCTCCCATTCATAGTGTTCTCTAATAACCTTGGGAAAATCACTCATGTCCAGATGCACAAATCATCTTAGTTTCCCATTTGTCCTGGGTAGCCACCCAGCTGCCAGAAAATCAGAGCATTAAAACTCCAGTCCTTCTAGTAAGCACTCCTCAAAGGCAGGACAGAACACACTCCAAGGGAAAGGAGGGTATGCAAAGAAAAAACTTCTGACTTCTGTCCCTCCTTTCCTTCCTTCATGGTGCTTTCACCTGCTCACTCTCATCTGTAAATGTTCATTTTGGCAACCATATGAAGAATTTAACAATTACTGAGTTATCAGGATGAGACACATATACCGAAAGTATATGATTTGTGGGGAAAGGGAGGATGATACAGAAAGAAAAAAAAATATTTGAGCAAGAATTCAAAGTATTCCAGAAAAAAAAATACAAAACTTAAAAGTTTGAGAAAATTTTTGTGGAACCATTTCAAACAGCTAACTGATAATTTAATTCAAGATTAATTGCCTACCAGTCTAAACTCTCATTATAGTCAGTGGAGATCTGAGGTACAACATAAAATACCATGAAGAGATGTATAATGTCCTTTGAGATCACCTAGGATATCCCACTTGGACTTCAGATGCTCTTGCACGATGATAGGTCTCCTGTCTAACCTGTCATGTGCTCAGGCAGTTGTTTCACATGCCAATGAAGTGACTGAAGCCCAGAGAGCAGCCTGACTGACATGTCACTAAGGATGCACAGGCAGTTGTGCAGGCTGTTACCAGTAAGTCAAGATAGGGACCCAATGTGAAAAAAGTCACTTACTTTACTTCACAGAGTTTGGAAATACCAATTCTGTACACACAACGCACAGGATAATGGTGACAGTATGATGGAATACTGCATAGCAGAAATGTACAAGTTAAGTCAAAAACTACCAACCTGAAAGCAAGGGAAATAGTTACTCTTTTCAAAATGGAAAAAAAGCACTAGATCCAAAGGAATGACAGAAAAGATGTTTTCAGAGAAACTTTCAGGCAGAAGTAAATGCACTGAACCCCCACCTTTCACTGTTCTTATCTACACTAAAAAGTAAGTGAATTATATGAAGATTTTAGAAAAAAAAAAATAACAGTTTCTAATATTACTTTGGAAATAGTACTCATAATACATTGTAAGCATTCTCAAGCTATTAGAGGAAAAAAAAACCAATTTAATGCTGAATTTGAGAATATTTCTCAAGCATCAGAGAAGTTTCAGATGAGTACAGACAGAGATGATGTAGGCTATACAACTGGACCTGATGAGATCCATCCGTGGATCCTGAGGGAACTGGCGGATGAAGTTGCCAAGCCACTGGCCATCATATTTGAGAAATCGTGGCGGTCTGGTGAGGTCCCTGATGACTGGAAGAGAGGGAACATAACCCCCATTTTTAAAAAGGGGAACAAGGAGGACCCGGGCAACTACAGGCCGGTCAGCCTCACCTCTGTGCCTGGCAAGATCATGGAGCAGATTCTCCTGGAAACCATGCTAAGGCACATGGAGAGCAAGGAGGTGGTTGGTGACAGCCAACATGGCTTCACCAAGGGCAGATCGTGCCTGACCAATTTGGTGGCCTTCTATGACAGAGTGACAGCGTCAGTGGACAAGGGACGAGCAACAGATGTCATCTACCTGGACTTGTGCAAAGCTTTTGACACTGTCCCGCAAAACATCAAAACATCCTTCTCTCTAAACTAGAGAGGCATGGACGGCGTGATTCTATGATTCTATGATTCTATAAACAAATTAAAGAGCTAAGTAGATGTATCCATTGCTGTAGGAATCACAGAACAAACAGAAGATTCACATCGCATATGGTTTCTAGTCACCATGTAAGAGAGAAAAAAGAACCTACCTAAAGAGAGATAAATTTTACCTAATGTACAGGAAAGCAAAAAAAAAAAGTTAAAAAATCTTACAGTTTAACAACCTGAAATAATTAACATCCTGATAGAAGTTTGAGATGGGATTTGTCTTACATAATTTTGGTGTCTACATCTGAACTAGTAATCATCTGGACTCCTTTATGCTCAGTGGAGCACAGCAAAGTAATTCATCTCATCTTAAGGTAGACAATTAAAGTAAGTCAAACAAGTCATTCTCAGAAACTAAGTTTTTCTCTTGACTAACCATAAAAGAGCCTACACAACTACCTTTGGGATTAGAGCAGTATATCTGCCTTGCAATTCAGAGATCTGGGGGTGACATTTAAGGAGTATTCTATTATAGACCAAACATTGTAGGAGAGAGTTAGTGTTAACAGACTGACTGACAAGAAGATGCATAGACTTTTTCCATCTCTTAGAGAGGCAGATTCCTCTATGATTTGTTGATCAATCTGGTTTTACATTAAAGCTTCATCAAAGTTATAAAATCCAGCTCAGAGATCACAATTTAAGAACACAAAGACATAGTGTTTCACAGGAAAATATATCAGATATTTAATAATATAAAAAAACTATTAAAAATACGTAGTTCATATTTTCATTTGAGGAAAAGCTGCCAAAAAAAAAAGTCACATCTTCTGTCTTGAAGATAAATGAAAAATATAATATATCTGGTAGAAGTTTAACACTGGGTATGTATATGTCTGAAGCTATCTGCGTGTGATAAAAAAAGGACAATGAACCCTTAAAATGCAGACATTTCTAGGGAAATATGCAAGCAATCTAGATGCCCAAGTTAGCAATTTGAGAATGCTACTACAAAAGGATGTCTAGTGGATATAGGATGCGAGCATTGACAAATAATTTGAGCAACCTAAAAGAGTTTGGTAGTACAGCCCTAATCTTGAACTATTTTGACAGGAAATTCATAACTCTAAGATGTACATTGGTGATTCCAAAGAACAGCTTTAAAATTGTGGCTAAGAACCAATGATGAACATGGTTGATGAGTAGCTTATGCATTTTAAGCATTAGAAGAAAATTAAATAAAAATACCTGTAATAAAAAGATAATTTCAATATTACTCAAAGAATCAGATCAAACAATATGATTAGCTGTAACAGATAATTTACCATTTATTGACAATACAATAATATCAGATACACAAACTGAATTCTAATATGCATGATGTGCTGATTGCAGATATTCTCCTGAAGATACTACTTTGAAGTGTACTTCTGTCAAACCCCAGATTTAGAAATTGTGTATAAAAATTTAGTCACAAGAAATGAATAATTCTGTCTAATGTTAAAAAAAAAACCCTGCTGACAGAACTATAAAATCTACTTCTGAAGATAAGATCCCAGCCAGAGTACAAACAAGTAATAGTTCCAATTTAAGAGGTATTTCTTCCTTAGATTAGATTTAAAAGAACAGGGACAAAAATAAGAATTTGTTGCAGTAAAATATAGTTTAAAAGAAAATGTAAGAAATATTTAAGGATTGATAATCTGTGTTCTGAAGTTTGTGTCACCATAATGCAAATCAGATCAGATCATTAGTTTTTCTGAAAATTAATCTGAGGGGGGAAAGAAATATTTTTTTTGAGTCAAATAGATGAGATGACCTGACTAAAAATGTGCTGATGCAAGCTCCAGGGAGCTAGTTCAGTGGAGCCTATAGGATCATACAGGAGCCAGGAGAGGGAAAGGAGGAGCATAGTCAGCCACCCAAAGGCAGCAGCACCATCATGCATGAAAGGACTCCTTGAATTCCTCCCAGGAGCTGTGTGTCAGTCAACTGCGGAAACAGAGTAGAACCAAGTGGTATGCTAGTGTTATGATAATAAGGGATTAATACTTGGATAAAAAGGTGAAAACATTGTCATTGAGTCAGCTGCAAAGGTAATTTAGCTTGGTATTGTGTCTATGATGGAAATCAGTAGCAATGCCTAAAGGAAGGTAAGAAGAAACAGGAAGAGGATAAAGTGTCCCTGTCCTGCAATGCAGTTTTACTTTCTGTAATTTGTGGCTGCAGCTCAGTCACAATGTTTAATAGCCTCAAACAGACAAAGCCATTTCTCTTGAATGTCTCTTTTTTTGATCTGGTTTGTATTTTTTATAACCAAAATATATTGTAGCAATGAGTTCCATTATTCAATTGTGTCTTGTATGAAAAAGCATTCCTTTGTTTCTTTAACACCCATGGCAGGCCAATTTAATTGGATGCTTTAGTTCTAGTGTTATAAGAAATAGTGAATAAATGTTCCCATTTCCCCTTCTCCATGCCATTCTTGGATTAAATTAGGTTCCCTGTGTAAGGAACTAGTTCGCTTCAATAATATTAATTTATTTTCATTTAAAACAATTAATTGTTACATCTTAAAATTAAAAGACTAACCTTTTTTTTTCTGCCAGCTAAACCCATAAGGTTGTCCCTATAAAATCATAATATGAAACTATTGTATTAATGTGTCACCTGTGTTGCCCTGTTAATACAAATACAGTTTTCATTAGCCTTAGCGTACAGTATCAAACCCTGTTAAGTAAATGGATTCCACACTATCTAAATACATTTCATGAAAATAGCCTTATTAATCAAGATTTATTTTAATGAAATAAGGGCAGACCACATAACCGAAGAACATGAGTGTCACATAATTGGCTACACTAGACAGTCTGTTGTGAGCGAGCTGTGGCTGAAGGGACAACCCCAAGGAGCATACGACAAATGAACCCAGAAGTAGTTGTCCTGACTGAATTAGTCTTGCAGAACGGGCTGTGAAGACCTTCCTAGGAAAGAGCCTCATTAACTTATGTCAATCATGTAACATTACTGCAAGGCTTTACAGGATCTAAGGTGGGAAACTTACCCAAGCAGGCAGTGTTGTGTAAGACCTTTCCACGTGTGGGTATGCTGTTGTCTAGAGTTCTTCTACTGCACATACAGCTTGCAAAAACTGAGTGCTGCCACTCAACCAAGTCAATATAGTAGTTAAACAAAGTAGGAGTATCATCTTGTCAGCTTCATGGGCTTTACTACAGGTTTCCTTCCCTTATGCAACCATGCAACAGCAACATGGACATATTCAGCAGACTGTTTCTGAGGTGTCCACAGTTTCATTGTATTCTGGAGGTAGCAAACCTGCTCATACAATCATAAGAATCCCTGTAATGAGTTATACTGAAGCACAATCTAACAATCTAATATGGTTTTCTGCCTTTGACAGTGGCTGACAGTGAAGATACCATGTCTGCCATGCCCTGCAGCACCAAATTCCACTGCATAAATAATCACCTTCTTTTGACCATTTTGAACTGCCTGTCTACAGAAAAAGCAGTAAAGAACTGATCCAGATTCATCTTTTTCATAACACTCACAGTTTCCATAACCCCGTTAAAACACATCTTTTCTGGAATGCAGAGTCCTAACCGGCACAGCCAGAAATGCTTCTGGTGGAAGCATTTCCTCCTGCTATCATCTTCTCTGTACCTGTTCCTTTCAAGCTTTTGTCTCAGACAAGCTTTGGCATCCCAGTCTTTCCCTGGATGATGAGGTTAAGCTGTTCAACTTCTAGAGAAACCTCATGGCTCCATTTTCTAACAGAGGAGGGAATTCTCTGGCAAAGAAGAAACTGTAGCCAGCTGGCTCTTTAAAAGCTTTGTGCTACCCTTTTCACTCCTGCCCAGTATAAATCTTCAGTCATGGGTAACTTGGAAATCTTTCCTTACATGATGATGAGGAGGTGATGGATGAGCCTTAGACCTGGAGATTCCACTTTGTTACGGCAAAAAGTCAGCTGAAGATGTGGGCTTAAGTGATATGTTAATAAGAATTTTGGCACCAAATTGGCATTAAACCCACTTTTCCAGGTTTAGACAACCATACTTCCCTGCTATGATTTTTGTTGTGGTTTTTTCCTCCTGAAATAAGCTGTATTTCTTTCAATGCCCTCTTTAGTTTCAACACAGTTTAACATGCAGTTCATTGTGACTTGGTACACCAAACTGGAAGTCTGTAGTGTAGTGAAATACGATCTTGTTTGTATATTTATTTAATAAGTATTAACTTGACATAAGGCTATTAAAGAATAAAGAAGGTAGTCCAACAGAATGAGACTGATTTTGCTTCTCTTTTGAACTGAAAACAGATATAGAATGTTCAGTACACCAGTTCCCTGAACTTTATGTCCCCCAAAAGACTTGTTCAATCAAGTGAAAAAGAACAAACAAAG